>DF241268.1:7500-63705 GCA_000507305.1 Breviolum minutum Mf 1.05b.01 | reverse complement strand
TTACTTTACTGATCTATTACTTTACGGAACTATTACTTTACTGATCTATTACTTTACCGAACTATTACTTTACGGATCTGTTACTTTACTGATCTATCACTTTACGGAACTTTTACTTTACGGATCTGTTACTTTACTGATCTATTACTTTACGGAACTATTACTTTACTGATCTGTTACTTTACGGATCTATTACTTTACTGATCTGTTTCTTTGAGCATTTTTAAAAGTTCGTAACTCGGAAGTTTCTCATCCAAACTTCCTTTGATTATGGTTAACAAAAAGGCAAGTTGTTTCATCCATTTTTGGATATCTATGTTGAAATTTCAGAGGTGCAAAGCTTAAAGAACGGGGACCTTTTAGTGTTACACAGAACAATGATGTTGCAAAAGTGTGTGACCAATTGATTTTTACTGCGTTTACCGTTTACCAGTGTTTGGAGTTGGGATGCTTAGGGAAACTTTGGGTGTGGAAAGGCCGTTGAACCAATCAGGCTTGGTATCCACAAGCTATCAAAAACCCATGGCCTTTGATGGATAAGACTTTTGACCAGTTTTGGGATGACAAACAAAGCACTGTTTTTTGGGATGTACATACCCATAGAATCCATGGGACTGGTATATCTACCTACATGAATGGTTGATTTTTTTAAGGTTTTCATGTAGGGAAATATACAATCGTCCCATTGATCCTATGGGATATATAATCATATAATCATATAGTTCATATAATCATATAATCATATATATAGATATTGTATGACACTTTATCCTTATTTACCATGTTCGAATCCAATATTCTTGACCCAAAACCCAACTTTCATTAACTATGCTGCTCGAAGCCCAAGACTTGGTGGATCCAACGGGGCTCCTGCCACCCCCCGACCTCGTGTCAGACCTCTGTGATGATGAACTTCTCATGGAGGCACACCTCCCGGTGAACCACCCCGGGTTCACCGGTTGCGTAGTGATCCGTAGAGATCAGGAAGGAGATTGCTTATGATTATTTGTCCTCACTGAATCATGCTGGAATTTTTATGGGTATAGATTCAAAATCACCACCTCGTGAAAAAACTCACAGTCAATGCAGAAAAAAGGTAACTGTAAAGTTGGTATGCATATGATTTTTGACTGATGATGCCTGAAAAAATAAGGTAGGCTTTAGGGTGATGGAAGAACGGCGTTTGTAAATCTCTGGGTCATGCACATGGAATATCTGGGCTAGTGAGAATCCACTTGAGCGTTCACCTTTGAATCTTTCGTATCTTTCTTCCAACATGTGCATTCCCAACTGGCGCAAAAAAAATCCAGCAAGCATTGTGAAGGGTTTTCTACTTTCTGGGACTCGAAAACTTGTATGAATTTGCCTGATTCCACTTAAAGCTTGCCATGCAAAAACGTCATTGAATGGTTCAACAACTAGGGTCCGGGCACTGTGCTTAGATGGAGTTGGCTGGGATGGATAGGGGGAAATCCAAAATGACGTGAAGGTTTTGGACCAGTTGAAATGTAGCTTTGAGGATTTTGCTTGGGTGGTGATTAATCCAACTTATGGTCACTTGGGACACCATTTTTGGATAATCCCCCCAAAATATTCCAGGTCCCAACTTCAATTGTCAATTTCCTGATTTGCGACATTTGTTCGGCCAGGATGTTGACTTGGATTTAGAGTCACTCGGTCAGATGGAATGTTGGCGGACAGGATTTTTGGGACGGTCGGTCGGATGTTGAAGCCAAGTCGCGGTTTGAGGCTTAGATGAAGCCAAGTGTCCCCCATTTTTTGTTTGGTCCTCGGGGTTTCCAAACGATATCCTTTTTTGGGGGGCTGTTTTCAGGTTGTTTTCACATCACCCCCTCAGGGGCTGATGCTATGATGGTAAAACAGTCTTGTTTAGTGATGTAATCAGGGGAAATATTCATTGCAAACGTGAGATTCTTCTTGAAGGAAAAAGCTCCTCTCCTACCACAAAAAAGAGCAAACCTGAAGATCATTTCCAACTTCCCGATTCTTTTTTGCCGGTAAAAGTCAAGGTTTCAGCCCTGTTTTTGGGGTCACAGAAAACCCAGATTTTTTTTCCATATCAATATGATTTGCCTGGTACCGCTTTGCACCCAAACCACCGTGAGTTGTGCCCTTAGTGGGGTGGAGTTGATGCTGAGGCTGGCGGCAATGTAAGGACAGGTTGTGATTGTGGACCGTGATGGGAAGGTTTGATGAAATGATACCCGATACCCTGGAACTGACATTATCCCCCAAAAAAGTCGGCACTTTCGAAGATGATTTTCCGAGTTTTCAATGTCAAGAATTTGGGAAGATCTGAGTCTTTGGGATTTATGTATTTATTGTTTTTAAGGTTGAAGCGATTCAATCTTGCAAATTTTGAGAGTTTTTTTTTCAGGTTTGGATTGGACTTGAATTTTTTCTCAGGATGAAACTCAAAAATTGTTTGTTGATGGCCTATGTTGGTGGTGAAAATCCTGCAAATCCCTTGAAGTCTTATTTCTCCTGCAGGGAGGGCCATAGGACTTTGAATAGGCTTAAGCAACCATCAAAAATGAGACACACCAACCAACAGCATCGGCGCTTTCAAAACCCCGTAAACAAAGCTAACTAGCACTACCGTAAGAGTTTTGGAAACAAATATACCGTATATATATACCTGTTACCCTGTAGGGCTGTTATTTATCACCCGTTTTCTGAAAGATCACTCTTTCCATGTCCGGTCGAAGTTTTGATATACTCATTCGCTTTTTGTCGCTCTCGAACGTTCTTTTTCACCCTGACGTGTGTCAGCTGATGTTCCAAAAGAGGTGGAGGTGCATGTAGCAGGTTTAAAGGTCCTTTCAAACAATGACGCAAAACCATTGATTTAGGTTGCGTTTTGCACCCAAAACATCGATTTTCAAAGCCTTCTGCTTCAAGCAATTGATGCATTAAGGGATTGTAAAGAATCATCGTTTTTTCCCAGAATACGCTTGCGTTTTGCCAAAAAAAAGGGAATTTCCCAAAGGCTACTGGCAAAGTACAATTTCAATAAAAAACCCAAAACCACTTAGTCTGCAGACCACACCTGCATTAATTGTACCAAATACCGCTGCAAGCTTCGCAAGCAAGTACTACGCGGTGAAACCGATCGACACAGGAAAGCACTTCGGCCGATAAAATCTTCGTCGACCGAACAACTCTCAACGATGGGGTTAAAAACCCATGTTGAGAGTTTGGATTCAAATTGGACTTGCTCAATGACCTCTTCTACCATATGTAATTTTGGCACCAATGGGAACTTCCGTTCCCTTCGAATTTTTGACTTGAATGCAAGGAAGCGGTATGACTCCACAAAATGCACTCCATATCGAACCACCTGAAGGGCATTTACCCTCGGCAACCAAACATCACCATGATACAAAAGCTTCATCATCTCATTCATGGCACGGGAAGCAGATGCCTTAGTCTAATTCCAAACAGGAAACCTAGAGGAACAAATTGGAGAACATATGCTATATACAAAAAACAAACATGCAAAAAGGCCTTCCCAAAATCAAATAGCAAAATCGAGTTGAAATGGAACAGGTTACAATGTAGGGTGTCCTCTCATCACCAAGTTTTGCTAACTCGTTTTTGTAAGCTACAGTCATGTGTTCCAGAAACAGGCCCAACGTTGATGTGAGAGAAGCCTTGTTCCAAGACCCTGTCGGTTCTTCTAATGGTCCTCCCACATTGAATGTATGCTTGTCTAATTTGCGAACAAAAGGTGTCAATTTCTTGGCCTTGCAAAAATCACGAAAATCCTTCGTGATTTGCTGGAATCGAAGATCTACATTTGTTCCTGGGATGCAACCCTGCAAAATGGCAAATGATGAACTGATAAAGCTTTTTCCCACCCCCAGATGAATTGCATGCCAGATATCTGGCCTGTGGAAACGAGGGGCTGCATTTGGACAACCATCCAAAGGTAGCAGCTGTGTAAACACTGTTTCTTCATGTTCAGCCCATGGTAATTCAATGTCCACCTCTCTAGATATCTTCATGCACTGCACAGAAAGTTTCCTGGGATGACTTCTGAGCCCGTTGAAACTCTAGCGCTATATTTTCCATGCACTGCATGGTATATAAAAGGATATACAGATTCAAATTAAGAGGCTAGGGGAAAAACATTATATAAAAGTCTGAACCCAGACACCTGTCTTCCCAGTCCCAACCACTCGTTCCTGCCAGACAAATGTGGCAAATGCCAGCAGGGTCAGAATTCTTCCCTGCTTTCTCTCCTTTGGGTGAATGCCTGTAGGACCGCTTCAAGTTCGCTGACGTAACCTGTCGCTATATAAAGATGCATCGTGAATTTCCAACAGTTTTTCCCATGGTTCTTAACATCTTCCAAGGGGTCCCCAGAAATAAAACATCAAACATATTTATTGTGCAGAGCCTAGGCACAAGATAACTCCAATCCCCTTTGTTGCCAAGGACAACTGGAAACAACTTGAGACCCTCTTCAAGATGAATCCCACTTACTTGCACAGAAGATAAATCAGCAACCCCCAATGCAATGATATCGTCCCAAACACTTTTGTCATCGTCATACATTTCCTGCAAAGCATGGTTTTGCAAACATATGTTTCCCTTTCCCGGGGTGATCTCAAAATATGTTGTTGAAAAAAAGTTGAACTGAAACATCCAAAACAAGATTCAAAAACACGGAGTAATAACAACCCGGTCCTTGGGGGCAACCGCTGTAAGAAACCGTGTTTGGAAAGCTGTTCTCAAAAAGTTCAGAGGGATGCCGGCTTGTTCAATTTCTGGAGGTAAAGCTTTCTCAAGGGGTCTTCTCTTGCTTCCGTAGCCAATCGCTGGCTGGAAACTGCTAATCAAAACTGCAGATTTCTTGTAATGCTGGCCTTCATCCCCATGTAGAAAAATCGGTACCGCATGCTTCAGCGGAACTTTAGAAGAAAACACTTCGTGAGATGGATGAACCATCTTCCACCTAGCCCAAAACTCCTGCAACACACCCTCAGCGGCTTTGAGGGTCCCATGCCCCGCCAAAAGGCGGTGTAAATCTCCAGTCTGACTCATCTTAGATATGAAATGCGATGGCCGGATGTAAGGGAAATCGATATATTGCGCACCCTCACCCACAGAAGCGTACGACAACTCCACTGGGTAGCTAAAGCCATGTTGCTGAAGAACTCTTGAAACAATTTCCTCCTTACAGCGAAAATGAACTCTTCCAAACAAAAAACACGCAGTTTCCACTAAGGCTAAACTTTGAAAAATATATAGGGGCACTACAGGGATACTGTGGTAAAAACCGGGTGAAACACCATACATATATACTTGTCAAAAAATTATAACCCCTATAAGATGTGTTATAACGATATCGTTATTTTGTTTTCAATATATCCTATATAACAATCCTACAGGGTAACAGGCATATAAAGCACTGGGGCTGGGAAAGGCGCTGCCACTACATATGCTGAAACTCCCGGTGAAACATTTGAACATGTTCCAGAAAATAGTTTGGTGAACCCATAGAATCCCTTTTCTATTTGGAATACGGGTACTGTGATTCAAATTGTCAAAAGTTTTTTGGGAGTTTTTACCCTATATTTTTTGAACCCGCAAAGCTCTTATATATACTTCGTTGGAAATTCTTGAACAAGAGTCGGAATGTTTCTCCGCCAAACCCTTCAAGTCCCGAATGACCGGGCACAAGAGACCACCAGCTTGCACCATGTCATACCAATCAGCCGTAGCAGAGCGAGCAATCTCTGTGCAAGCTTCCTGAAGGCTGGACAGCTAGTGACAAAACAGGCAAGTGACAGTCCCTTCAAAAGAGAATTTGGGAACGACCTACAATGGTGTATACCAACTTTTGAAATTAAGGTCTTGAAAGCCTTGTCCTATATAGATGTTTCTTTGTACTTGGTTGGCTTCAAGACTTTAAAGGGGAATTGAATTCCACAACTTAAATCAAGTCAATCCCCAAAGCATCCCTTGCAGCCATGGATCACCACGGCCATACTGCCAAGCCAGCCTCCTAGCTTTTCGAGATGGACCTGCGAAGGGGGGAAAAACAAACAGAGTGACAGCTTCTCATTCTAGACCAACTTAGATCATGCAGGTGCTTTCAAAAAACAATTGCCACTCAGAGTTCTTTTTTGATCCAAAGTCCCCACTGCTCAGATCGATCTGACATCTATGTCTGAGATACTTCGATCACTGACGGTCAAACCAGTAGAAAGAGCATAATGAATCGAAAACAGTATATCGAATTGCTATTTGTATAATGCCTGATCTTTCATGATCACGCATGCTCCCAACTCAAAATATCGGTGGCACCAAACACGTGTTGATAAACACGCATGCCACACAAGACGCACATCAATGTTATCACTGATGTTCCCCTAAAAAGATCCAAACTCCAGCATCAATCAAGGCATTCAAGATGCTCTTTGCTTCTTGCGGCCCTTCTTGCTGGAGGCACTGGGTTTGGGTGCTGGGTCTGCCACACGTTTCAAGGATTTGGGGGGAACCCGTTTCTTCTTCTTAGGTTTTTCTTCCTCATTGTCCTCTTCCTCCTTCTCCTTGTTTGCTTTGTCTTGGACTCTCTTCCCTGCTGCGATGGACTTCTTGAACAGCCTGGAAAGGGTTGCCCAAAACAAATGTAACATATCTATATAGCACATTGTGTTTTGGAACAAATGCAAGTGATTGAATTCAGGTTTGTATATGTAGGTTTATGCAGAAACAAACTTCTATTGCGTTAAGAGGCTGGCCTGAATTGAGCATCCAATCCAATGAGCTCCGCACACCTCACCAAGTTTTTCTTTTATATAAATATATATATATATATATTAAGCAGGGGTATAAGAAGGCAGGGGACTGGTAGAAAGGTCGAAGTGCTGAAGTGGCCCTTCCTTTTTCAGTAGAAAAACCCATGAAACTCCCATAGTGCCAAGCGACGGTTTCTTCACAGCTTCCTTCTCAGCATCGATGTTCTTCTTAAGCCTCAGATGTATACAATCATTTAAGAAAAAGATATCGACCCCAAGGTTTCCCAAGTATAGGGCTATCAAGCAGGTGCGTGAAGAGTTTTTGCTACATGACCCCATCGTGGTTTGCAATCACCTTGCTGGTGCAAGAGCTCGAATTACCTAATGAAAATACCAGACTGCATACTTGGTCGCTTGAAGGACTTATGTACAAAATAAACGAAGAAAGGACCTTCCTCATTTGTAGCCACTGACTCACCGCCATCGTTGATATTTTTGCATCCAGATTGGCCTTGGTTGTGTGGGAGCACGTATATATATAGTTTGTATATTCCATGTAGTTCGATCAGCGGGTTGAATTCAACAGCACACCTTAATTCATATACATGTTGAATTCACAAATCGGAAATACATTCACTATTCAGGTGAGTCACCTATATGCCTTTGGATAAGAGCAGCTTCAACGTATGCAGCTGCGAGTGGGTCTTGGGAGCAAAACACCACCATCATCCCATCCCATGAAACCTTCTCCTTCTGGTATCCGTAGAGGCTATTGCCCCACCGAAACAAAGGGCTATGGGTAAACCCAACCTTGTAAGTCATAGGCCATGTTCGTTCTTTGTAGGTATCTAGAACCTGGTACACATGCTTCAAGACTTTTCCTGAAAGAGAGTTTTTCCGTGGGAGGTCATAGTCAATGGCAGGGTGTTTAGATAGTTCCTCGAAGATTTGCTCAGTCCGTGGGAGAGACAAAATAGTATCTTCCAGTCGAACTGTGTAGTGCTTGTCCTGGATGTATCTTCTCTGAGTATGGCCTTTGCAGGTCTTAACTGGCGCCTTGCCAAGAAAGGTCGCCTTGCAAAGAAAGGTGGGCTGGATATTGGGGACTGGCTGGAGCAGGCAGCTGCAAACTATACAGAAAAACAGCACCTTTTGAATCTTTTAACCTTTGCAAATATAGGTGTATACAAATCCTGACATGCATATAAGGCAAGGCACGCATGGAGGACTTATTCCAATTGTTGGTGTAGCTCTATTGGCAGCTATCAACTCTCGTAGCCACATTGATGCATCATCTTCATCATCTTGAAGATCAATTGAAGCACTCGCAGAGATGGCCATTCGAGGTCACACAACAACTATATAGGATACATTTGAGCCCTTGAACTCAAGTATACCAAAAAGTTGGAATGAGATACAAGGGTCTGGAGACTTAATTTTGAGTTGCCACATTGTTATAGGCAAATTATGTGTGCAATCAAGAAACTCCACTAGCTTCGCATTCTTTGGGTCAAGCTTCTCCACTCCATCCATCTTTAACGTGGTGAGGTAATGAGCCAACTTTTTGAAAGACTTCTCCATGGAATCCCTAACAACATCAAGTTCTTTGGCCAACCTTGGGTCCCAGTGGTTTCATGATGAGGGTCTGAATCCTTCAGAAATGGTGTCTCCAAAAAATAATAAATCAATCATTTTTCCAAAATGGATGCAATCAAAGAACAATTCATACCTGTCAGTGGGAGCAGGGTTTGTTGGATCCGCATTGTTGCTGTCATATCGAAGATGGTGCTCAACTTGGTCTTTACCGTTTCCATGAACTTGTCCAAGTCAGCCGTGACCTGTTGCTAAAACAAGATATCTTTTATATATTGATTTCTGGGAAGAAACAAACCAGCACTGATACAGATCAATCCTGATCGAAGGAAGTGTATCAACATCGATCCTACTGCAATTGGATTTGACGAGCCTTTTCCCCCACAACCTCGACTTCACCCGGTCCAGTTTCGTTCCCGATATCAAGCGGTGCAAAAACAGGGCCCTTGTCCAAAGGAACACCATCCAATTCCTTGGTTGCATGGGGGTCGAAGCAAAGATATATCTATATATATATATGTATTTATATATATATAGTACTTTTTAATTTGAGATGATGGGGTACTTTGGCAAAACATATATGGGCAGTTGCTGGACATTTTTCATATATCCCTTTGATACAGTTTTTCTTCCACTATAAAACTCGATCATGACCCTGCAACTATACATGGGAAGAACATGGGTCTCCAGATATCTTAAGGTAAGAATCTCCATGGTCATGAGTCTCAACCCTTGTGTCTCTCTCCCTCATCCTCAAGGTGGTGGTAGTCTCATCCTCCAGGAAATACTCAGTCACGTTGGTATTGTACTTCCACGGTCTACCAGGTGCAAATGGGGTGGAGCTGCAAAGGGTTGGATCGATGATTGCAAGATTTGACTTTAAATTGTGGCTCCAAACGATAGGGAATCAAAGGGATGAAGGTCATTCGAGTTGTGTGCTTAGAAAGTTTACAGGGTCTCCCACCAACACATCGACAAAACAAATGTGGCCTGGTGAGTGCCTGTGGAAACCGAGAGCAGTATTCAATGATGCTTCGAATGGCTTCCCTGAAGTGAATGATGGGCGGAAAAGGGCATCTCTATCAAGATCAAACTGTCCTGGCATATGTATTTTTATATGTCATACTTGTAAATTTAAATCTCGGGTTGTGTTTTTGAAGATTATGATACTGCATTTGCTATAGATGTCTTCTCCCATTGAGTGCCAGTGGGGCACTTGCTGTAATCGTTGCTCTTCTCCATCTTTTCTTTGGTGCACCATTTGCCTTTGATTTCCTTTTCTTTCTCCAGCATCCTTTCCTTAACGACTTTGCAGCGGACTTTGAAGTCAGCCTCGAAGTGGGAATATTGAGGATCATGTGAGCGGTGGTCCTTGTGGGGAAATCACTGCAGTATATACCATGCCCCGTTGATGATGAAAATGGGAAATCGGTTTGAAAATTCTTTGTTGCACATTTGTGAAGACTCCTGTAAATAGATTTCCAGGGATGTTGGGAAGTTTTTCACAAAGAGGTCATCACAAATGCGAAAGAATAAAAGGTACTGTGCTTGAATCTTTCTCAAAGTAATCCAGAGGGATTCCCCAAGACCAAATGAACAGATGTAAAGTCTTGGCTTAAAGTAAGTGGCCTAAAGTATATATTCACCTTGCCCTCCCTTTACCCCACCTTCACAGCTTTAAAGAGTTTGCGGTCAAGTCCAATCGCCTTGATGCTTTCCAAAAGGGCTATTTCAAGCCACTCGCGAAGCTCTCCTCCTGCCTGGTAGTCAGCCACAATCTCGTCTGTCGCATGACAGGATCCATTCTTTTTCTTCTCTGTCAAACGGCGCAGTCTCATTCTCAAAGCGTCGTGAGACATTACCTATAAGCACGCCACGGGTATATTTGAGAATCAGGTCAAGTGCACGCTATAGTGAACATACACTGGGTAAAGTGATATATAAAAAAAAATCTATATAAACAAAAATATACGTATACAATGTTCTGTGCAGCTAGAAAACGGGAACGCCATCAGGTGTTCGAATGGGATCGTCGTCATCGTGCTGATCTACCTTATCGGTTCCTTTAGGCTTGCCATCCCGTGGGGTAGGAACTGTCGAGGGGGATGGTGTTGGTGTTGAGGCAGCAGAAGGAGAAACCCGAAGACGTTGCATCTCACTTTCAAGGGATTCAATCTTCTCGAGAGCCCGCCGGAGGAGGTCCCCATCTTCAATTACCTTTTGCTTCCCCTGAAAGCGGGGAAAAAATGAAAGCGAAAGAAAAAAACCGAGAAATGGAAAAGCAACAGATGATATAATCAGATCAATTAAATAAGATGGGGTGAAGAAATGGAAACTTTCAAATCTTGATACTGTCCATGGATTTTTTCCCTCAGCGTAAAGATTTATATACCCCAATCCGGCATTTGAATTTAGGTGCAAAGATATCGAACTATCATCGATCGATATACCACGTATAAGGTTTCTACGGTTCGATCCTTTTCAACTGACCACATTCCACTTGAGCCTCAGGTGGAGGAGGCGTGGTCGCGGCTGGAGTCACCTTGGTTTCTGAGGGTTTAGAATCTAAAGTTTATATATAGAAGGTGAAACAATGTACCATCAATAATTTAAGGCTTTGGTTGCAATCAGGAAACCTGGCATGGAACCCTGGGACTTGGTGTAGCCAGGGTTGGTGATGCAGCTGCTGAGGGCTGGGTCGAACTTCTCCTAAATGCTTCTACCTCCTGGGTGGCCTTAGATTTTGAAAAAAATCAAGTCAGTAGATGGCTGCACCTGGAACACCGATTGAAACATATAGTCCTTTGTTAGAATCAAGGAAAATTATATAAAGAAAGGTCCAGACTGTTTTTAGATTTGATCAGTCCAGTTTAGCAAAGATGCAGCAGGCAAAGTTTCAGCTTCAGCAATGTTCTCATTCTTCCTTTTCTGTTCCTTAGAGTTGCCAACAGACATGGTGGCATCAGAAAAAATTAATGGCCTATAGGGGATTTATACATTGTGACAGCTCCCCCAAAACATCCCTACCATTGCTTCCCGGTTTTGTTTGGAATACAACAACTCCCAATTCAATGTGAAATTCTCATGTTCCCGTTTTCCCACCCCACTTTTCTCCATCCAAGCTACTGGGGATCGCTTCTCAAGCTTAACTTTGGCAGTTGGAGCCCCTTTCAGCTCCAAAAGCTTCTTCTGAGCCTCCTTTTGGCATGTTTGAATCGATGTGACTATGAGGCAGAACCTATCATAAACTTCACAAAGCCCAGTTACCTTTTCAATATACGACTATACTGATATAGGGGGAGTTGAACCAAGGTGGCAATCCCTTCTCAAAATCATGTTTATAGTATACAGATTGAAGGTACATACCTATAGGATCAAAATAAATATATGCTGTGGATCTGAAAAAGAACTTGAATGTCTTCATGTTTGTTTTTACCCCGGTCAACCCCACCAAAGCAGATATAGCAGCAGTTGGTCCTTCAAGGTCCGCTCCAGCTGTTCAGCGTCCATCGACTGCAGGTCCACGCCAGCTGTGCCTAAAGCCGACTTCGCACCTGCCTCAAGAGTGGCGCAGGACCATGCCTTGCTTTGGAGTGTTTCCGTCGACATGGTAGTCACAACCAACCCAAAAAAGGACGTATCAGGGCCCAAATGAGCTGCAAACCAAGGACACTTCAGGGTCAAGTTTCTTCCAAACCTACAGTCAACACATTGAGACATGCATCATTCATCATAAAATTCATTTCCCAGCCACTGAATTTGTAGTCAGAGTCAAAAGCTGTCAGCCATTGAATTAAGGGTCAAGTCCCTGTGTCTAAAACACAGAGCGCATATGGTGGTCGAGTTTTATATGCCTGACCACATTATCAAATAGAATGCAGATTGCCTATAGGGCACCAAATTGGAAGTCTTGTCCCAAGCTTTCTCACTAGAAAGATCCGTATATCCTTAGTAAGGTTTTCGAGATCAACAATATATGGCTCGAAAAAGTCACCTGGAGACCTTTTTTCTAAGATGAGGTGATCATTTTAACCTATCAAAAATAACGTAATTTTTACGTAATAAGTGCGCAACCTGAACGGGTAGAGAACGTAATGTGAACGTAATGCGAACGTAATGTGAACGTAACCCGAACGGAACGCTTTTTTGTTGCTCCCGAACGGTATCATGTATTGTTGCCCATGAACGGGGGTTTACATTCCTTTTACGATGTTTTTTCACTCCTGAACGAAGTTGAACGTTCTTTTTTTCAGTATGTCCCCACATGGTGAAAGAAACAAAAAAAGCAGCAAAACATCTTAAAAACACCCATAAAACCCAAACACAGTTTCCAGTCAATTTGGGGGCTATTAAACAAAGTCTATTTGAAAAGAGGATTTCCATTTAGCAGAGATCAATAGACCCGGAAACCTTTGGGGATTTGAGGTTGAGCCTGAGATTTGCTCTTATTTCCACAAGCGGAAATAAGGCTCTTATTTCCGCTTATTGTATAAGTACACCTTAATTTAATCCGATTTGTTTGAAACTCCCCCTCTCACATCTCTCTGTTTCAAAAAAGTGCTATATAGATGATGACAGATCCCGATGGATATATTTGATTTTGAAAGCTCCCAGTTTACATATGGTGCCCTACAATCTCTCTGGCAAAACATTTCTCCACCTTTGTGGAAGGTGCAGGGATTTGTTACCCCTCAAGTAGCGAATCACATCAGTGAACTTCCCCTCAGGCCAATCACTCCATGGGGTTTTGGAAAACCATTCCACTGCCGACACTTCCGACCCAATTTCCGGTTGCCCTTCTCGATCTGAAATCAGGAGGGGCATCAGGCTTGCCATCTTGGTTCCAAACTTTCGAGAATATGTCCTCAGAAGCAGGCAAGTGCCGGCGATGCCCACTGGAAAGATCTTGGCAGGAATTGCCAAATATAGGTGGGATGATGTTTTCCAAAAATTCCATTTTAATTTAGACGAGGGAATCGACCTACCACCATTTATATGGTTCTATATATACCAACTAACTTTATACTCTATATGATTTAATTGGCGTTGGCTTGCTCGATCCAAAACCATTTTGGGGTATAAGGGAATATCGCCCCAATTAGGAATCATGCAACAATATACCCTATGGAAGGTATAGTTCGATCAAAATCCAATGGCAAAAGTTTATGAAATTCAATTTGGATGCCGAAATGATGCCGAAATTCTTAAGGTCCAGCTACGGGGACTGGTGAACCATCTAGAAGGTGTACATGACCATTGGAGGGTTTGCTGTATCGAAAAACCCACGATCCTTTCCAGGGAATGCAGGATGAACCACCCAAAGAAACCCTTTTATCCTGACCCAAACCTCGATAAGAAAACCGTGGTTTTGGGGAATCCTTCTGAAGAAACAGTGCTTCAACTTTACCATTTTCATGTATGAGGTAAAGTTTGTCAAAATTTGGGACCTCATTGAATGGTATAATTCTGATCTATCTATAATTCTTCGATCTTGATTCCTTCACCAAATCAAATCAGCAGGCTTGCAAAAAGGGTATATCTGCATATCGATAATCGCGGTCGTTAGCATGTATGCAGTGAGATTTCCCATCCATATAATATATATAAAAGCGTCTATATAGGAAAGCAAAGGGATCAGGTGATCAGGTGGCAGCACTTAAATAAAAGAAGCCGAGACTTGCACCAATGCGAAAGTTTGATTTCGACAAGGCCCAATTGGCCCATTAGTGGGTCCAGCAAAGATGCATCCTATGCATGATGTAAGATTGAGCTATATATCTCGGCAAATGGGCATGGCACCAGGCCAGCACTGTACTGCACATCCCCCAGAACCCTTGCTGAGATCGTTATATTTATATATCAATTGGGCTGGATCAACGCCAGAATTCAACAACGTTGTTGAAACACACCCCATTCGCAAAACATTGCTGTTCACTGCGGCAATGAACACTTTGTGGCCAAACCATGCAGCGGGCAATTTTGAAAATTATGATCAGAGGAATATTAAAATATAGTAAATGCGCTCTATATAAGAGGCAGATATGCTCTACAGGCAGACCGGTCAGGGACCAGTCATTGATGGGAAATCTCACTATATATTTTATGACTATATATATTCAAAAAAAAACCTGAAGTTTCCACCAGACAGGATTTGATCAACAAATTGGGTTGAAAAAACAGACGAAATGGCACACGGTGCGGTATGCCGTTTCGAGCTGCCACACGTGGCCGAAAATAACCGCCGCGTGACCAGGCACATGGCCCAGAAGGTAGCAGATTGGACTAGGAGAGGTCGGCCAAGGGCAGACGAAATGGCACACGGTGCGGTATGCCGTTTCGAGCTGCCACACGTGGCCGAAAATAACCGCCGCGTGACCAGGCACATGGCCCAGAAGGTAGCAGATTGGACTAGGAGAGGTCGGCCAAGGGCAGACGAAATGGCACACGGTGCGGTATGCCGTTTCGAGCTGCCACACGTGGCTGATGTAAATTCAAAATCCAGAAACACATGAAAAAACTCGTATGTTATATATTTATATGGTTTGTCTTTTGGTTTTTCTTTGGTCGAAGTCCAATCAAAATCCCGGATATCAATATGTTGATTTTTTGACTTTGGAAAATTCCAACACTGGTTTCAAAACTGGAGGGGCAACATTTATCTCCCAAATTTTGGCAAATAATCGCAAACTATCGCAAACACTGCGAGGAACCCCCTTGCAGCCAAGGATCTGCGTGGATTTCAAATCCTTGCTTCCCTGATATCCCCCTGATTTAGTTTTGATGGTGGTTTTCAAGGTGCATTTTTCTTTTTGGGTCTTGGTGAGTGGCCCCTGACACAAATACCCAATCTTCTTGGAATTAGAAAAGACTTTCGTTCTCTTTGGCGAAAGAGCGCCATAGTGCGCCATCCAAAAACCACACTTGTATACCTGAGCTCATGTTTGCATATATATATATATATTTACATACATATAGGATTTACGTTTTATATATGTGTATATATTTAAATACATAAAAATATATTTTTTTTAAAAAATTTATATAAAGGTTAAATATATACATAGAGAAAGACCATCAATGTATCATGCAGTATATTTTTTTACAGCTCTTGGAAATTGGTTCCAATCCCGAAGCACTCCCCGAAGTTTGGTTTCATCCCTGGGCTGGAAAACAAATTAAACACATTTTGGTGGGACATTCCCAAAACAGCCAAAGGTACACGGAGCTGGGCACACATAAACTTGAATCTGCAATATTCCTCCATCAGTGATGACCCTGGCTGTTCGACCAGGAACGTGCCTCCACAGATCACCGTCAAGATGTTAAGGCATGATGTCCTGACTGCTGGAGTGAAAATGTTGTCAGCTATAGGGACAACCAGTGCTGGAAGCAACCCAACACGGGCCAACTTATCCAGATAGATGAGGATATATATTAAAAGGGTTTTCTTTTCCATATGATATTGGTTCTTCAAACTGGGCCTTTTTGAACTGATATCGACAAAGGCCATTAGGGTTATAAAGGATCATATTGAAGAAGTTTTTAGCAAACCTCGAATTCTGAATCAAACGTGTTCAGCCTTACATGCCTTAGCTGCAGCCAAATGTGAAAAGATTTTCTGTTCGAATGATTTGGGATGCCCATCAGATTGTTGAAGAATTAAAAAAGAAACTCCCCAGTTGCAGTCCATGTGTTCATGGCAGGTTTCAAATTCTTCGATCACTATATATATATATAGTATATACNATCACTATATATATATATATATATACTTGATGATGCCTTGGTGAAGGGTTCCCTCATAAGAATTGCATATATAGAATCTGTATAAACAAATTTTAAATAAGTAAACAACTTTGTGCCTTTGGGAATCCTGCTGGCGCCATCAATCATATACAATATACTTACTTTGGGTCAGGGAATGGGAAGGATTTCATCAGGGGAACAAACGAGGGACACGAAAAAACAAATTAAGTCATTTGTTGCGATGCCCGCCAAAAGCCAAAAAATCAAATACCCCAAAGATGAAATTGTAAATCGATCCATCGATCCATTCAACACTATGACGTAAAACACATAATTCCCAGGTTCCGGCTCACCATGCAGTTGGACCACCAAACGCTTGGCTTTCGCCAATCACCCTCGGGTAATACCCTGCTACGTCGGCTGGTACCAACATTAATTGAAACCCAGGTAGAACATACGGTGGCGAACAAACACAGAAAGCCAAGGCCCTCAGAGGCGTTAAGAATCATCCAGATGCCCAACCTTAGGGTCGAAGCTATGAGAGGGGGGTCAATGAAGCTGGGAGACATTTTGATTGACATGAACCGCATATGCCATTCAGTCATTGAAATATAGGAACATGTTTTGCATCTCAAATCCTAAGTATTGAACGCTAGGCCACTGCATGACAAAATGTCATGTGGGTTTGACTTGTGCTTGGTGGAAATGCGAACTCCATGGTCAATGTCTGTGCAGATTGATTGGGGATGAATCTCAGAGATAGCTTTATGAACTTCTCCCTGCCCAGCATAGAACTCGATGAATCTTAACTCATCATCCTGGCCAGCAACCCCGTAGACAAATTAATATATACTTATATATGGGTTTCATTTGTCAGTTGATTTCTGATCTATATATACTTCAACATGTTCAAGAATTCTCTCATCACGATTGATTACAATGGGAATTTCACACATGCGGTCATTTCCATATATGCCCTTAAATGCAATTGGGATGTATCATGGAAAGGGATATATTGATATAGAGGAACACTGCGATGTATCCATATATACAACTGCAATCGCGATGTATCCTGTTATATACCTCGCCCTTCAACGTTCTAGAAGTTTAAGATCGACAGCACTGCTTCCATCCCAAAACTGTGGCAGGTCCTGTTCCAATCGTGGCATGTTCATCGAGTAGTGCGTCAGGATGACACAGGCAATGAAGGCCTGCAGCGCCAAGTTGGCCCGTTTTTGAGGATGCCCGAAAAAACACATATAGAACATATGTTTTTGGAAGTTTCAGGCACCCAGTGCAGGATTCAGGATCGATGGCTTATAATTGGATGAAACTCTACATGCGGTTTAAAATATATATAGGATGTTCTGATTGAGAGGGTTTGTCGCTATAAGATCGATTCTATATATTTCTTTTTTGGGGGGAAACCTATAGGACGTCCACGGCAGACCCGAAGGAAGTCCCAAACCCAGCCTTCGGACACTTGTGGGCCAGTAGTCCACAAACAATCTTGTCGATATTTGCCGGCATGGTTTCAACTCGATCTTACAAAACGCTTTGAGATCTTTGAGCCTATACATATGGCATGTGGCCATTGTTTTGAAAATTGACCGCTTCATGACATTTGCCAACTGGAATCATATACGGAATGCCACTCTATATATCATTTGATCATTGTTCTTTAAAACCTCCAACTCTCGATTCTGGATTTCGTGGATGGGAAGTAAATTTTGCATGATATTATCCTCAACTCCAAATTTGAAAAATACACCAGCACATCCATATATACGGGGGGCAGCGTACCACTCAAGTATGTAGAGCTTGCCCCCTTCCGCTTCGACGCCGATCCTCTCGGCATCAGATCCTGGCATGTTGCTGGCGATTGGGCTGGTCTTTTGAGATGTATATGTGATAGAACGTAAAGGATGGGGCACCACAAATCATGGAACAGATTTAGAGTTTGAAATCAAAAACTGCATTTTTTGGTGACTCGATGGCTTGTTGCTATCCGTTCTTGAAAGTCGACCCTTCGAAAAAAAACGTTCATTTTGTCAGCACCGGTCTTTTCAAACCACTCACATCGGACATTGTTTGCACATGTGAGACCGTGGCAGCTCCCTATAACAAAACAACCCTGGCACCAACGAACTGATCCCCAAGCTTGAAACGGCAGCCTCCTAAGGCAACCAGGTTTGAAATGCTAGACTGCGATAGGTTCTATCTTCTTTATATGATTTTGATACCCCATGATCACCAGGCTCGACACTTTTGACGATCGAGAATCAAACATCCAACCTTTATAATCGAGCTTCGAGTAAATAATAGCTGGAACAAAGGTTGGTGTGGTGTGATTGACTGTTTGATTTTTTTGAATTCAAATTCAATTTGAAACCACAAGTGGTAATCGAGGCCTGAAGGATCTCAAAAATGTTTCAACGGCATCATTGGCTAGAGTGTCTATTTAACACACTGGCCTAAAATAATTAAAAGCAAAAGACGCTTTCCTTTCAGAAAAGCATGGTCAGATCATGTGACTAGTCGAACATGTTTAACTCCGCCATGGCAGCCCTGCGAGAGGCATCCAAGCACTTCTTGATGTTTTTCATGGAGATGTCGTAAGGCCGGATGTTCGCAGATTGACCCGGTCCATGATCCTTCAACCTGTCGACCTAAGATACAAGACACGGCTAAGGGCAGTGTAGGGCAGAGTGGAAGCTGGGACACTTGAAACGCATGAACATTTTTTTTGAAATCTGGCCATATATATACACATCAAATGTCATCTCAGGATGGTACATATTCATTCATGAGGGCCATGTTCACGTATGCACAAGGCCCACCACCAAAGTAGCAAATCTGTTTGGGTTTTTTTCCATTGCCCCGTTTCTCCGGTGAGAGCTGATCTGGTGGAACCTTCAATCCTACTGCTGGCCGGGTCCAGTATATTGACTTTTGGAAAACACTGTTTTGATCATTCTGTGCCAAAGCTAACACATCGGGGGAATGGTCCTCACAGCATTTCCCCTTATACTGACACTGCAGTACAATTTCCTCAACCCTGGCTTGCACATCATCATATGGTACATATTCTTCCTTAGCCTTAGGCTGTTTTTTGGGGCTGGACTTTGCTTTTGCTTTTGCTTTGACTGGAGCTTTGGCATCTTGGGTGTGAACTGCTTTGACAGCTGTGCCTGCTGAGAATTCGTGGTCAGGAGTCTTTTGTCGCAGTCGTTTCCTACTTTCAACGGTGGCTTCTGGCTGGGCATGTGTTGATTCTTTGTCATTGCCCTGCTTCCAAGCCTTGGCAACTCTTTGGGTTTTTACAGATCGTGAAGACACTCCAGTCAAAGTGGCACGCTTTCCCCGTGAAACAGTAGTGCTTCTAGTCTTGCTAGAACCTTGGCTCTGGTTTTTCTGGCTTGACCTTCCCCTAGCCTTGTTGGCTCCCTTTCCCTTTTTGTTATGCTTTGTCTCCTTGACCTTGTTCTTCTTGCTGGACCCTTTTTTTGTCTTTGTTTTGTTTGCCTCTTCCTTTGTTTTCTTCTTGTTGTCTTTGTCTTGTTTCAGCTGGTTCTTAACCTGGAACTGGTCTCGCCGTGTCAGTGCTTCATGAGCTGGCACTTCGGGCACATCCGCCTAGAGGGAGTGAGCTAAGGGAATCCAAGTCCAAAAATGAAGGGTCATATATATTCATTCATTCAGCTTCTAAGTGGGGAAACCATTTTTGAACATGCATCAGGAAATCGGAAGTTGATGTGGGGGGGCTGGCAAGTTAGTGACGGTGAGTTCCAGAACACCGAGAGAACCTGGTATTTATATATAGAGATCGACCTGGCCTTTTCTGCTGCCAATCTCTTCTCGATCGTCTCAATCCATTCAAGCTGCTTCCGCATGGGGTCACTATTTTCGAGATGCTCTGGAGGGATTGGTACTTGAGTTTCGACCGCATCACCCCCAAGTGGCAATGAGTCTGCCAACCAAACCTCACCTTAGCCATCTTTCGAAGGCAGTATATATAAACATGATCCCTTTGAAGACCTGAAACGTTTTCTGGTAAACCGATTGACTTTACAATTGTTGACCCTTTCTTTGGATCTCGGGGGGTGGAAGTTGGAGAAAACACACACACCTGATCACACGCCCCATGAACCAAGTTGCCTTCCCCTGCAGGCTTGCTTGCTGGTGCTGGAGCAGAGTGCCTTAGCTTTGCCGGAAAGGGTCAGTGAGAGAATCGAGCGTCGGTCATCTTATAAAGGGACATGAAGGGAATATGTCGGAATCAAAGCATTTGTGATCGAACATAAATAGAAAACTTCTTACTTGCAAAACCTGAAAAGGCACAAATTGATTTCATCGAAAACAGCGCCTAGTTGTTGCCGAAGCTTTTGAATACGATCTACATTGGTTTCATCATCCTCTTCATCAGAAATCATCACAAGTTGACTATCCTGCCAAGGGTGATCACATTAACCAGGAATGGACCTCTAGCGATTACGGACATGGCTGCAAAAAGTGATCGCTATATGAAAAGAATTTGTTCCTGTTGTTGGCCCAGGTGATTTTCCAAAGATAGTTTATTTTCATAAAAATATATGTTTTGTATTATTTCATCTCTATATAACATCATAGGATCGTTTTTTTAAACTCGTGTCCTTGGGATCCTCATCAGCTAGACGTGTCTCTGGGTCAGCTGGTGGAGCAATAACCTCCCGGGGAGTGACCTCATGTGATTCTGGCTGCCTATCCTCAAGAATCCTCTCTGGGGCCTCTGGGGTAAAAAGGGATCGTACCACTGGCTCTGTCACTGGCAGCGCTGGTGGTTCCTCTCTAGGGGACTCACCTTCTCGCTGATCCTTCAGGGTTGTGGCTTTGTGTCTTATATATATGATATATTCTTTTTGTTTGGTGACGGTAACCCCTTTCCTTTGTTGAAATGTGCTAGCACTGATTATATGGTTTGCCTTTCCAATTAAATCAAAAGAATCAAAAGAATTTGATTGTTGCTTTTTATGGGCATGTGACTATCTTACCAAATCTTCTTTGGGATATCAACCACCACCCGCCCAAATGTAGTCAACCTTTCAAAGTCGAGATCTAGACTGTCCTCAGGAATCACCACACCCAAGTCCCTCAAGAGCGATCGAATGGAAGGGTCCTCAAAGCAGGCGGCAACGTGGGGCTGCGGTGAAAGGCTTTAAGCCTACAATATTTGAAAAATCAGAAGGTCCACCCCATTATAAAAAGCTCTTTTAACCATCAAGGTTTTGAAACAATTTATTGATCTACAAACGAAAAACTTGGAAGCCATGGTCCTTGGGAAACTTATCCTTCCACATGAGAGACTTGGTCAAGGACAATAGGCGCCGGATAGCCCACCCTTCTTGATATACCCGATCACCATTAAATGAACTCTTTGACTTGGTAAAGAGTTTCTTGACTTGTTCAAGGACATGATCGATCATAGGACAAAGCTGGTCATTTTGCGCCATGAACACCAACACCGGTGAAATGATACTGGCATTCAACTTCAGGTTTGCCATGTTTCTCTCACAATATGCGTTGGTAGCTTGTTGCAGTTTGGTGTCCCAATGTTGCAGCAAAAAACCACCATCCCTCAAACGATCTCGGAGAAAGGAATCATTGTCCCATTTTTCCGCAAGCCCTTCCAAAGAGTATTTCCCACACTTTTCACTTGCCGAAGAGACTGCTGACGTGTTTGAAGCCGGGCTGTCCCCCCCACCTTCATTATGCCCACTCGAAGAAGCTCTCGAAGAAGGAGACATAGCTTAACTCCAAAACAGTTCACCCTTCAAGTGTTTCAGCCAATGGCTGCAGGGGAGTCCATTGTCATATAAACAAGGGAGGGTTGTAGGCAGAGACTAGAGAGAAATCATCAACAAGGGAAATGAGATTGTGTCCCTTAGATCCATCAAACTATATACACATCAAACTCATGTCATGTACTCCCAGAATTCTTCAAGTCTAGCATTGAAGGAACCATCCCCTGAGACCGCTTGCAGGCAAACATGCCAGCTGAACTGAAGATCAACTGCTGTGACCAGAAGTGGCCAAAGTGCCATGGGACTGGCTGTTGCTAAGTGATCTATATATAAATTCATATATTGAGATAGCGTTGATCTGGTGATGATCGATTCAGTGTCAGGATAGTGCTTTTGCCATTGGGTTTCAATCTCAACCACATCTCAAGTGATTGCAAAACAGCAAGAAAACGCGAATGTTCATTCTTTAATGTCTTTAACTTTACAACCTAAATCTTCAGCTTTACAACCTAAAGCTAGGGAAAAAAGAGGCTTTTCAATCTCTTTATGGACTGTGATTTGCGGAGGTGCAGCTGTGACCAAAAAGTGCAAAAGCCCGGCCGAAATCGGAAATGTCGCATTTATCACTCCAGACCATTTTTTTGAAACCCACTCCCTCAATGATCAACCATTTTGAATTTGACTTACTATTTCCCCTCACAAGGAGTACCAGGTAATGTATAGATACATAGGAAGTATGGAAAACAATTGTAAAACAATATAGATTCACTAGAAAACACTACTAGTACCAGTGTGTGTAAATATGTATTTATATACATCAATATCAGTAAATAAATATTTCTATGTATATATACTGTATATATACAGACATCAATATTAAGAAATAAACAAATCTATGTATATATAAATATATACATATACATCAAAATTACTAAACAAATAAATAAATAAATAAATATATATATATATATGTATACACTATAAGTTGATATAAACCACCACTAAACGTTTCAACTGTCACTCCATTTGTGACATCTAAACCCTAAAAGCGTCGCAGGACCCACTGTGGTGTTTTTCCTCACGAAAGCGGTGAGTAGGTCGAGCAGGTTGACTGAGGAATCCATCGATCCAATAAATATTTTAGTCCAACTAGTGATGATTGATGATTGATGTAGCGTTTGTTTTTCATGATGATGATGATGATGATGATGATGCATTTTCCTGCCACTTTACAACTATACATATGAGTCTTGATACTCATTTCGAATGAATTTGTCATGCTTATCAGCCTAAGTGACTTTGCCACAAGACTCTCGTCTTCATGGTAGAAACAAACGCGGATGATTGGTTATTCAGTCACTGCCCTGTTAATGAAAATGCCTGAGAATCCATCAGTGCCAAAAGGGCATTGTGTCAGGCATCTAGTGTTGTTCGGGAAAGTTCCCCATGACCTTGCTCCAAAAAAAATCGCAGACTGAATTGCAGCCCTGCCTTTTCTTTGTATTCTGTTATAGGAATCTAAAAAGACTACCGTAGGTTACAATAACAGGACAAATCATAGGCTATCTTATCAACAGCTAATTACAGATGTGGATTTATTTATTACAAAGGATCCTTTAAAAAAACAGGGTTGCCCAAAGGCTTATGGATTCATCTATATAATACGACCTTTATCAAACTATCATCTACCAAAGATCTTTTCAGAACCTAGCTATGTGGGGATTATCAGAAACCATAATAAGGATTCCCTATTAAACAACCAGTATAATTGAAAGTACCCGAAGGTGTTTTCATTGCTCAGTTGACCTTTAGATGTGCAATTTAGTTTTGGTGGTAATCCCCTCAGTTGTGCCTCCAATCTAAGGTCAAGTTATTATAATCATAATTTTACCTACCCCCCCCAAAAAAAATAAAAAAATAAAAAATCTAGCATGTCCCCTGAAAATTGATGCTTGGAATATGATTCGTTTCCTTTTGGGGGTCTGGCTTACTTTCAGGGGGCGAACTGTTAGGATTTTGGGGAGTACATTCAGTGCTCAAAGAGTCAGAGATGTTGGGCCCAATCCTGCATGTATTCTGGGATGTAATAAACACGTCGCTAAGGAATTAAGATAAAAGTGGACAAGCTCTGAATTGGCAAACGCTGGATGTCTAAAAAACCAACAAGGGGTGGCATAACTGTTGAAATCGAAGATTTACATTCGAAAGCTTTAAGACCGGTTCAAAAAATATGGCGAGGCAGTTCATAGGTAGTGAATATCCTACTATTTATGAGGAGTTTTCTTCCATCAACATTTTGAGATTTGGAGATGTATTCAATCTACTCACTTGTTGATCTCACTACCTTACTTGGTGATTTGCAATGGGAATCTCTCCTTTCAATCTTTCTTCCGATAGGCATCTCATGAGTTTTTTGAATATATTTTTTGTTACACCCCCGAAAACTAACATGGAACAATCCAGGTTTGGAAGATGACTCTCCTTTTGCAAGGGGTGATTCTTAGGTTCCATTTTGTTGTTTTTTTGGGGGGCACAGTACATCTCAAAATTAGGGACGCCAGATCGTCAAATGGCCGGGATCTGTTGGTTCAGAATTTGGGGTCCTCACTGCCCAGTTTGATAGATCAACTGCAACAGATGGCTAACCACCTTTGATAGACACCTTTTGTGGGTGAGATACTGTTGATGGAAGAAATCCTGCACCACTTGGGATGTATAAATCCTTGTAAATAATGGGATATTTGCCATATCAACTGGTGCAAAATTATATAAATAAATATATATATATATATACTTCAATCAACAGTACCATAAGACTGGTGTTCCTTCCACTGAAGTTGGTTTCCACAAGAAGGAGCTTGTCTCAGATCTTTCCGCTGGCCCTACCAGGCCCTACCAATGGAATGATTGCATAATGAAAGCGATGAAAAATCAGCAAATCATGACAACATCCCCATCCCCATCCCCAGTATGAAAACAGGAAGGATCAGTGATTTCAATGCAGAGGTTTTTTCGCATGACTGCCACTCTGATGAAAGAATGAAAGAAAATGCTTTCGGCATTCGACGAAGATTTGACGCTTAGTCGTTTTGGATTCCATCCCAGCAACAGTAGAACGTAGAGATTCATAGAGACCTGCAACAAACTTGAGTTTTTTTTGGTTTTGTGCTACATGCGGAGGGTGCTACATTCCAAGTTCATTCTTCAAACTCAGACGATTCATTTCTCAGAGGGATTTTGAGTGGCCAAATGCAGCATGGCGGCTGTCTATCGAGATATCCATCTCATCAGTGCCTAGGCTGACTCATAAATTCATGGCTTTGGCAACTTTTCCCCCTAAAATATGCCCAGAAATCCAGAAATCAGAAGGTCTTACTACTGCCACCAGATGCGCCAACTTTTGAAATGTTGGCAATTCGCTATTTGAGTATTTTGGTTGCAAGATGTTCAAAGCTTCCATGACGAATTTTTGTTGTTTAACCTGTTTGAAAACCTTCCCAACAAAAAATCCACCGGTGAGCTCTTCGCCGTGTTTTATTTGGGGACCCGGGAACCCCCGGGGTTGGAACCTTCCGGGAACCTCAACGCCACAGCTCCAACCAGGTTGGAACATTGCAGGTTTCAAGCCCACCCTGGATCACCTGAAACGTTTCGGTGGCCTGGGCGACTTCTTTCGACGGCATCGGGTGGATATTTTCTGTTTACAAGAGGTGAAAGTGAACAGCAAGACCTTGGCGCAAGGTAGACAGTATCTTGGGGGAACACATTTTTTGGGACCAAACACCGGGGTTGATGTCAGGTTCAGAAATTCCAAGGCATTTCACCGTTTGGATGTATCAAAAAACCATCGTAAATATATAATGGGATAATAAACTACCAAGCGCAACTGGTGCAGGATTTCTGAACCATCAACAGTAGGGGTGTGGTGGTGGTTTGTGTTTTGTCTTGTTTTTTGATGGATAATACATACTATATTGAAGTGAATATGTGTATGAATTGGGCGTGGACCAGCAACAGTGGTAAATGAAGGTGTATAGAGATCCCCCTCCTGAACATGTAATAATCCTGGTGGTTATTGTTACTGGGAGGGGGCCACTGTATGAATGTATTTATCTAGATAGAGACACTTCATAGTATCTCAATTTTAATTAACTGAATAAAGAAAGTACTGAATACATAAACAAGCAAGCAAATTCATGAACCAGCTGCAAAAAGGGACATCTCATTCAGGCAGAAAAAAAGTACACTTGGTCAAAGGTTGGTGGAGGAAAAAAAAGCCGGTAGACATGGGGAATCCTATTTACCTGGTCTCCGATTGCTGGTGATTTCCATCGGCACAGTTGCCTATCAAAAAAAATCCAGGTGGGACCAAAAATTTTTGAACAAATTTTAGCCACCAAAAAAAATAGCGGTGGACGAACTGTCATTTCGTTTGCAACTGTGAGGTATGAAGTGGAAGGCTATGAGAGCTTTTGGGCCTGTAACGATGGTGCTGGGAACCAACGGCAGGGTTTGAATGGGGTTTGCACCTTCGTGCGAAAGGACTTGATGGTTGAAAAAGCATGCAATACGCCATTGGAATGTGAAGAGTTGGATGCCGAAGGCCTGGGTCTGAGGTTTTCTGTATGTTGTTTTGTTGAAATTTTGGTGCTTGGGGGTAGAATGAACATATTTTTGCATTCAAAGAGAACTTAGAAAACACAAGATTTCATGGTTTATGTTTGGATCACATCTTTAGTATCAGGGATCCTCAAGAGGTGATCCCTGATCTCTTTTCCCCATCACCTCTAATGGGGCTTCAAGTGATGATTCAATCTGCCTGTGTGTTTGTGATGTTTTTGTTTTTTTTTTTTTCGGTAGGAAAACCTTCAAAAAACCGTGCTTTTCTGATGTGGAAGTTTCATGTATATATAGGCTTTTTTGTTGAAGCTGTTGGCCAATTTTTTGGAGATCTGTGATCTTTTTGGGTCAACATTACAGTCCAAAAACCGAGATATACCGAAAATGCTTGGAGTCTTCTCTGATGAATGGGAAGGATCATCTTCAACTGTTGATTCTTGAGTAACTTCATCCATCATTCAACATTTTTCAACCCCTCCAAAAACTGACATAGCCTCTGATCCAATGTACCATAGAAGGAAAGGATACCCTCCCTGAAACTAACATTTCCCTGAAAATGGATGGTTGAAAGCTGAACATTCCTTTTGAAATGGTCCCTTTTCAGGGAACATTCGTTAGTTTCAGGGAGTTTTTCGCTCATTTTAGCGAATTGGAATTTGCCAGGCCGCTGCTTGTTGACAGACCATGGCAGCTTCGTACTCTTCAATGTCTATGTACCGAACAGCCAGGGTGGACCACGACTGCCCTTCAAAATGAGGTGCCTCTCTTGGTAGCATGGAAGGCCATCATTCAGCTGTGGTCTTGGGTGGGGCAACTAATGTTTGTACTGCTCTTTCAGTGATGAACTTTTACACACAGCTTTATGGTTCTGTGTGCTGAAATCCATGTGGATTTCCGTTCTTTTGTGTTGTCCTTGTGAAAACTCTGGTATGTTTGGTAAAATCTGAAAGTCAACAAGCTAGAGCAGCTACTTCAAAACTGCAATATACCTCTCCGAAAACCATTCAGTTTTAGCAACTTTAGTAGTTGAATTTCTTGGGTGGTTATCACATCCTAGGTGGCTCAGAGCATTGAGAGCTGCCATGAATCGTGAACGTTGCAAAGGCAAAGCTGTTCTATTGGCAGGCGGGGTTTGGAAGACTGCAAGCAACTGAGATATGTATCAAGGTGTGTTGGCAATGGATAGCTATGATGAAATATATGCTGCAATAGCTTTTGGAATTCCATGTTTTTTTTGTTGGGTTTTTTGGTGGCATCATTTCTGTCATGCCATGGTCCTTTTGAGCTAAGGTTATTAGTTGTTTTTTTAATCACATTTTCACATGCTACATAGTTTTGATTGGGGGTGTAGATTCGATACCAGCAGATTGAAGCGACTTCTTTTGAAAAACAAATTATTCATAATTCTTCTCTTTCAAAATGGGGGCGGTTCTGAATATGTCATCCCTGGGAAAGTAGTTGGCCGACAAAAACCCGGGGTGATGTGACCGTCGGCTGACTTCTGGCTCGAAACTTCCTTCCTTTTTCAGCGCCCCCCATTGTTTTGTTCCTGGTGGGGTTGACCCCAACAAAAAACACCGGCAGGTGATATGAATTTGAAACATCGCAGCAGAGATAGTCATTGGAGTTGTTTGAGTTTGGAGCCAACAGAATCTGGGCAAATATTTTTGTTCATGTTGAACTAGGTGGTGGTTTCAAAGATTTTCTTTGATGTTATGACTCTTTCAAAGATCATTTTGAAAACTTATGCCCGAAAATTTGAAAAGATTATCTAGTGGACTATTTTTCATTTTCAGATGGGTTGGAAACTGAAACACCACTAATTAGACTGATGTTGTGGATGTTTTTTCTACTATGTTAATATGTTATCTGTTGTCAAATTTGGTTCTGTGATGTCACTAGAGATGGCTGATGTCAATGATTTTTGGGAAGCCCCTGGGGTTTATGTCAGGGTTTTTTTCCTGCTTGGTGAAAGATTGTCGGCTAATCAAAGCAATGGACGTAGTTGATGATGATGATGATGATGATGATGATGATGGTGGATTGTTGCATTTTCCCATGGAAAAACATATGTTCCCAAGAAAAGAGCAGCAATAAATTCACAAGATAGTCACAAGCATCATTCGGCTATAACTTAACAAGTACAGTAAACTATCGTTTAGTAAATCTCGCATCATTTACAGAACCACCATCTTTTAAACAGTGAGATTGAATGAATATCATCATTAAGCCCCCTAAACGCAAGGTACCCAAAGGCCAACGATTACATAAAAAAGGGGTTTCGTTGTGGTGAGTTTTGTTGGGAGTTTGACGCAGTGAAATTTGGCATTGACTGAGTTGGAAAAAAATCTCTCGGTGCTGAGGAGATCGCCAAAGGCTTGGAAGAGGGAGGTGATGAAGAAACCTTGCAACTTCTACGATTGGTAGCTTTGATGAACAAAATCCTGAGTGAGTTGGGGGTGCTTGTTTTATGAACAAGAACGGCACGTTTTTTTAGCACCACTAAAGAGAGATATGATCAAAATCTCAAAATTTCACTGGCAGTGGGGGGGTGAAAGGAAAAAGAAGTCCAGAAGAGAATTGGAGTGATGAATTTAATGCTATTTTGGGCAAAAGATGGACCATCTGACAATGATTATGGGTTGGCTTAGTGCCATATAGAAGAAGTTAGCCATCGATATTCAGTAGACCGAAAACATTTCTTCCACCAAAAAACAGTTTATATAAATGAAAAGTATAGGGATTCCCTACAAAAAAATGATTGCCTGTGTTATTGGGGGGGGTTACTTTGTGTCCTCATCCTAAGGTAGCCTCCCAAAACGAAATCTTCCAGAAGTTCATCATGGTTAGTTGCGCATGAAAGAAACCAATTATTTCAATCCTTTTTTGAGCCTAGGGAATTCGTGCGCCGTACACAGTTGCAGTACACATGGCGAAAGCCCTGGCTAGCCGATATGTTTGTTTTTTTCACCAAGAGCAAGTGAAAATCATTAAGTTAGTTTTTTCCCAAATGGCATTGTTTGCAAAGGAACAATCTGAAAATATACATTGTCTTATCTTGGTTTCTTGAAGCACCTTTGAAACCCTCCATGGGTGCAATGATTCATGTTGAAGTTTTTTTCCTCCAGTTGAGAGTTGCAAGTTGCTTCTTGGTGATGCCAGTCCTACTCCAAAAATCTCATTGAAAATTGAAAGGATATGTTTGATCTGATGAAAGTGAGAATATGCACCAGGTTTCAACCATTAAGCAGTGAAGCAAGCAACTTGAGCAGGGAAGGATTAGTTTAGACGCCTTCCCATGGATGAATTTCAGGTGGCTTTCCATTGGCCTGACTTGTTAGAAGCATTTCGAAATAAGACTGTCGAGAGGCTTGAAACCAGGAGCTGTGGGGGAGAAGGGAAACACTGTTGTCATCACTTGAGCTCCATTTTTTGAGGCTTCGAACTGAAAGGAAAGAAATGGAAACCAAGAATTTGTTGAAAAGGTTGTTTAGTTGAAATATTTGAAACAGAGACAGGCACTTCAAGTACATAAACTCTTTCTTTCTGGGATATGTTTGTTCTTTTTGTTTCTACCAGGTACATGAAGTTCTGTAGGGAATGCGTTTCAACATCGAAAACATGGCAGGAACTCGAAGAATGGTCAAACCTTTCAGATGCTCAGCGGTTTAGATGGTGAAGATTTTGAGAACCCATATCCTGAATCACTTAAACTCTATGTCATATGTCACAAAAAAGAGTCAAAAAAGATCACAGCTTGCAAAAAACGATCGGAAGGTAGAGTAGTAGTGGTCCTCTAAGTAAAATTACAAATATATTTATTTATCACTTATAGCACAAAAAAAAGAGCTGTGCCATTGCCATCTACTCGATTCAGACACTATGTTCACATGACATTTATCCAAACAACCAAGGAAGTGGGGCATTTGGGCCAAACCTTTTAGAGGTGGTTCAAATGGGACAAATGGCGCTCCGGTACGTATCGGTCCACCTATCGAAGATGAAGGCATGGCCAAATGCAGCTTCTCCGTAGATGGTGTTGGTGTTGATACATCTGGACAGTGCCTTGGAGATGAGTGATCAGTGATGGTGAGTCAGGTGGGTAGATGGATTTGATGCCAAAAACACAATTCCGAACAAAATGGCCAAGTGAAGGGTTTTCACATTGGGACTTTTTGTGGTTTGCCCCAAGAAAATGGCGAAGAATCATCTTGATCTGATTGGCATCCTGGTTTCGTGGAAACTCGCAATTTCCCAAGAATTTGAGGTAGCTAGGGGGGGAAGGTGAACATTTGAAACACATCTTTTAGAAAGAAACCTCACTCTATGAAGAGACCACTGGTGTTGGATGCTACTTTTTTTTGTTGGTGCGACGGTTGCGAGAACACTTGCATAGTTGTTGGTTGGAGAAGATCAGCATTTTTGCATCAACAGTACCAAGCAAAGCGATTTGAAGACATTTTTTTGGGCCAAAAGGGTGATCCCCTCAATTAAAAAACTAAGTTTCCGAGATCCATGGACATACTGCTGATGGAAGAACTCCTGCACCACCTGGGATGTGTAAAACCCTTTAGATAACGGGATAAACTACATATTAACTTGTGCAGGATTTCTTCCATCAACAGTAGTTCTTTGGATCTGATTCCAATTTGAGGTTTGTGATGGGTGATGACGCTGAATACGTGTCCCTGGGACTGCAGCGTTTCGCTGATCTCACGTGTCTGGAGTAGGTATACCTGTGTTGGATGGTGTCGGAAAGTGTGGAATGGGGAAACGTTTGGTTGTGGTAACTGAACGGGTAAGATACAGTGACGTAAATGAGAGCATAAGGAGAAGGCTTCATGATGAGGAATGTGAAACACATTTCAAATTTCTCTAAACATCATTTGCCTGGAATACACATGTACGTATATACAGATATACAGTATATTTACATACATATATCATTCATACATATCAAATTTCACACATGGTACTTCAAACGGTACAGCTACACAGTAGCTACTTCCGTTTGGAAGAATCCTCCCTTGATACACCACTAGATTTTTGTAAAGCTGTACCTTTCGCACATCTTTGGTAGAAACTCTCTGATTGTTATGAGCAATGGTAAACCAAGATTCATTACCCTCTTCTGATCCATAGGGAGGGGGAGTTCCCACTTTACAAGCCCCACCATGGGATTTTTGGACCGAGCTTGAAATGTCCGAGGCTTAGGAAGAAGGGCGAACTGTCGATGGGCGAGTTGCAAGAAGGTTGCAAAACAACTCAAACTGAATCGCTGACGGGTTGGTTGGTTGGTTGGTTGGTTGGTTGATTGGTTGGTTGGTTGGTTGGTTGGTTGGTTGGTTGGTTGGTTGGTTGGTTGGTTGATTTTAGTTTTTGAGGTATAAACTTTCCTCTCAAACCACTCTTAGTGGCAGGCCTAATCAATTTTTTGAGAATCCTGGTGAGAGTTTACCAAGACTGTAGTTTTTCAGGAGGAGAGGTGGAATGTTTTTTTTTTCAAATTGCACCATGTATGATCATGTATGATTCCATAATGCTTGCAGTAGATATCCAGTTAAAGAAATCCAAATTGCTAGGTTGCTACTACACTCAGCTCTTGGTCTGATGTCGAGTCTGAGAATCTGACCTCAACAAAAGTATTGTGAAATCAAGGTAACCAGAATTACCATCAACAAAAGAGTAGATATGGAATGGATTGAATGGAAACAGAAGAATCGCAAAAATGGAGTAATACCATGTTAGCCTCTCTTTAGTATGGGGGTCATATATGTAACAATTGTCTTCTGGTTCTCTTGTGAGGGTCGAGCTGTTGTTTGCAGGAAGGTTTGCCACTCGTTCATTCCTTCGATTTGCATCATTTGATGTTGGTACAGGAACAATCTGATTCATTTCATGAAACTCGGGCCCCGCAAAAAACAACAAAAAACACAACTCTCCACTGGCTTAGGACAAAAAATGCACCCAACATCTACTGCAACCATTCTGGAATCCCCAACATCAATTACCTCAAGATTGCCCTGAAACAGCAAATTCGCAGGCTTTTGATTTTGAGCCTGCAAACTTGCTGATGGATAGTGACGATCCACCGTATATCCCTTCACTTCTGATGGTAGATGATTCCTTTCGTGTACTTGTCTCTATCGTTTCAAGCTGGGAACCGAAGCTTTTCTTTCAAGATCCTTTTCTGGACTTGGATGTATTTTCACCCGGCTTCCATGTGATGGTTTGACGGCTTTTCCGAGCAGACAAACTCCACGTAAGAGGGAGTATGGAATTGCAAATGACTACTGTATCCCATTAAATGGTTTCAGTCTAATTATATGGGATTGTCCTTGTCCCAAGGTTGCTACAATGGTTACATGGTAAGTATAACCATGGTTTGGGATGTGTATGACAAAGCCATTTAAAAACAACGGTAGTAAACGTAGCTCCAATCCAGGCATGAAGAAGTTGGGTGGTCGAGTGCTCAGTGTGGGTATGCAGCTTTAATCCACTGGTTGTTTTAATATATCAAGGGGAGTGATCTTAATGGAAAAGAACCTAGTAAAGGTATTTTGGTGCTAAGACCTTGCCCCGGACCGGCATGTGAAGAGTGATTTTTAGAGGTCGAGAGACCCACCATTGAGGAACCACCCATTGAAAGACTGTCATGAGTTTGAAAATGAGGACTTGACCTGAGTAATGCAGCAAAGGAGTGGCTCGTGGGGTGAGCTCAGTACAGTTTTGGGTCTCAAAAAAACACGTTCACTTCTTTAATCGCACCCCCATTTGGAGAAGATCCCCATTTTGATTCATATGTTTCTTAAGTGGCTTAGACAAAGATTCGTTTTTTGTTTTTTGTTTTTTGAAATCAAAGGTTGTACTGGACGTTTGATGGTTTGGAAAAGTGGCCAAAGATATTTGTCAAATGGTGGACAACTACAGCCTGGTAATCCAACATAGCTGGATGAAAGATTCCCTAATAGGAACTACATCTACCACTTGTCGATGTTCCAAGCTATGCTGGAGGGTAACCTATTGGGGATCCAAGTTGGAGATTGGTTGAAACACCCAATTGGATCCAAAGAATTGCCTTCCGTGCAACAAATGATGATAGGGAATACTCAATGTGACCAACATTTTGCCGTTCTTTTTTTGGCATCGAAAAAAATCGCCGTTAGGCTTAAAAAGAACTTAGAGAATCATCCACTTTTTGGTGAAATAAATCTTGGCACCCTTTTAGGAGTCACAAAAAGACTTTTCCTTGATCGGGGGGGTTTGAAATGTAACCCGCTAAACATTTACTGTAAGTCTTATTTTCGGGAACCTAAGTTTGTCAAGTAATCATACAGATTATACATGTACCTGAATCCTCGAAGGGTCTGAAGATTTTGCGCTCCTTAACCACCAAAACAGACCCGGAAATTTGACACTCTTGGAGGGTATATATTTCTCAAATTTTCTCCTTCTTTTGTTGAGGACTCGCAGAAAAAAAAACTTCGTTCAACGGTTCCGAATGTTCCCCGGATCTCCGACGCCATATGGTTTTATCAGCTCATTGAGGCGCGACCTAAGACAGACAATTGGTCCGTCTGTCGCCCACAAAATCTCATGGCACAACTGATCTTAAGTGCAGATAATTTTTCATAGATTTTCACAACAGCCAAGAGTCCCACAAATTTGTTAAAAAGAAAAAACAACAATTCGAAAATCAAGCCCGGTTTCTTGTGGTGTTGGCCTCCCCCTTAGTGGGTTGGACCAAAGATGATCGCGGCCCGAACACTTACCCTGATAACTTCAGCGTCTGGATGCCCAAATGGGGGTTTGGTTGGATCCATTGGATGGCCTGACTTTTACCAAGGCGAAGAAACGATGGGAATATTTACCAGAAATTTGGTTGAAAAAACATCGTGAATCTTTACTGAACCAAAAGATATTTTCACAGGAACCAACTCCGAGCTGTGAGTTTCTTTTAAATGTTTCATAGGGAAACTTCCTGAAGACTCAGCAGGGTCCATTTTTTGTTCTTCCAGGAAAACAGACTTGAAGACATGCAGGACTTTACATATGGAAGTCTTGGACTTGAGGACGCGTTTCCAGCATCAAAACGATCATAAGTAGGCACCAAAATGAGAGTTTCAGTTGGATTGGAAAACAAAACACATGAAACATGGCAATGTTTTCAGCATTGCCATTCAGAAACTTGCCCGTGGATCAAAATTATACCAACGAACACCACAATTTTGGGTCCATCTTCTTGTTTTTTTTTGCACTTCCAATGATCAATGTTTCTTGGGGGTCAATTAAGTGGACCACCAGAACTCCGAAGCTTGAAATTCAATCACGACGTCATGGCACGGGTCCTTGCCACAAGACCTTTGTTGGAATGGATGAAATTTCAGCAACAAATCCAGCAATTTTCCCCAGATTTCTACAACCGATCCTAAAAAAGCACCGTGACCGAGGATGTTTCTGTTCTCCCCAAAGTATATATCTGAGTTTGGGCAAGAAACGCTGAAGCTTCTTCTGAATCTTTTCGGTTTTACAGAAATCATCACTTGCAGGTAGGTCTAGACCAATTCACACCTTGACATGAGCTGAGCCTATGAAAATTCTTGCCCCCAAACATCTCCCACAGCTTTTTGTGCAGTGCATTGGCCCCCACCAAAAAAAGAAAACCTTGTTTACCACAACATTTGTATCAATTTGTTTTTTCCAATGAAAAGATTCTCCACACCCAACGTGTAAAGTGGTGTAATTATCTCAGCTTTGCCAACTCCCAAGGTGGGTATGCTTAGCTTTCGAGGGTGGACGTGGACGTTGGGAGCCGGGGGACCCTAGGGAAACAGCAAGGGGGGTGGAGGTTGGAGCCGGGGGGGAAGTTGAATCAAATTGACCGATTGAGTGAATCGCAGTGGTAAACTTGTGTTGATCAAGTGGAATCCTTTGCTTACTTGTGAGTTTAGATCATTTTTTCACGAGATCTTTCAACAAATCACAAAGGTTACTGCTGACAATGTCCCCACAAAGCCTGAAAATGACTTGACTTGTTGATAGGAAGGAATGAACTTTGCCAGGGCAACATTTTTTCTAACCTGTTTGAGCTATTGTAATTTGTTTCTTCCGTGCCTTTTATTTGCCCGGGATCCTCAAAAAAAATTATCATACGGTACAATGGTGAGATAGCTTGCGAAAAAAGACATGTTCATGATGTACACTCCAAACAGGCCTGGAAAATTTCCTAATATACTTAATTTTCAATTCTCTTTAGAAGGTCCATTTTCTAGCCAACCATGTTAGTTTAGCCAGAGTGTAAGTCTATGATGATGATGAGTTTGAGAAATAAAAAGTTTGAGAGTGACCACTTAGGGTTTCCTATTGAACTTGGATGAATCATGGAGGGATTTCAATTGCCATGTTAGTTTTCCCCGACATTTTCTGGTAGCATCACCACCTCATTCACCTTTCCGCGAACTCGAGGGGCCAAACGTCGCTGGTAAGTGGGGGTGGAAGCATTAGTGGTCGCATCTTCATGGGTTCCGCCTTTTCGTTCCTCGCCTTCCGCGGTCCGCTTTGGTTGTAGATAAGAGTTTTCGGTTGGGAAGGGGAGGTTTTTGAAAAGGTTTGGTGATGAAAGAAGATGAGCTTGATTTTTCTTTTTCAATGGTGTGTGTGCGTGTATTAAAGCACACCCTGGAAATGTTTATTGAATCATTGCAACATTTGGTGGTGATTTTGGGGACATCCAGTGTACTTCAGTGGTGAGGTCGTAGCATGCGGTAGCTTCAATGATTTGCTTTTTTTGGGTTTCGGGAAATTTGACTTCAGATTTGAAACGAAAAATGCTGGACACATTTTTCAGAAACGTTTGGCTTTGGAAATGGTCAACTGGGTCGTCAATTCCACGACTACAGAATTTTCACCGGTAGAAAAAGTCGTAAAAACCGACCATTTTGTGAGAGACTGGGTAAGTTGATGGGGTGGAGAAACTCCACATTTTTTCCTCTTCAAACTCTTTGAAGCCCCAAGTCTTTGAAGCTCCAAATTCCAAAGCTGCTGAAGATTTTTTTTGAACGATGGGTTTTTTAGCTGCGGAAATTTGTTTCAAAACAGTTCTTCGGTGATGACCCAACTTTCTTAAGTTTGACTGGTGAAGCTGTGATGAAATGAGTCGGTATGAGTCGGGTATGAGTCGTTTTTTTTAATAGTCTTTTTTTAGTAATGCGGGTATGAAAGAAATCATGTATCACCATGCTTGTATGAAAGAAATTATTGTAATTGGATAGACAGAGAAAATCAAACCTGGACTTGTGTCAGGTTTCTTCCATATCAATGTTTTTCTTGTAGGCATATCGGCATATATCAGGGAACCGGGGCTTTTCCCCGAAAACTCAGGAGCACTCAACAGCGAATTTATGCCTTCGGCGGAACCGATAGCACGAGTCGCCTGCCCTGAAATGTTGTTGAATGTGAATGGAATGGTGAAGATTTGAGATTTTTGCGGAACAAATTCTGAAGTGGTGGCAGGAAAAGTAGGAAATGTTCACATGTGTTTTTTAAAGTTGTTTTTTTGTTTGAAAGGAAGATTCTCTCAGAATCAGAGGGAACTTGGCCCCAACTGCGTCTTTTCTTACTCAAGAACTCGTTTCTTTTTCTGTGTTTAAAGCACATCTGGCGCAAGTCGGGAGTTTTGGGTGGTTGTCATATTTTCCTTTTTTGGCAGCTTGGCTGTTTGTTGTAACTCAGAATTTTCCAGCCACAGAAGTGCAGTCGTGGATCAGTCGTGGATCAGGGAAAACTCCGAAAATGTGATTCTTCAATCCGCGCCAGATTATTTGGCATCTCGGTCACCGCTGGGGGAATTCTACGAAATTGATGACGCTTGGTGTTGCATGTGGTCATTTCATCATATATCATACAATGACAAGAGCCCTTTCGGATCGTGAAACATACACCACTCCGAGCTTTTTCCTACCTTGTTTCATTCATTTCGTGGAGACATCTCAGTAATTCCTGAAACTGATTCAATTGCCTGTCACATGATCTGCAAGATCCGTGTTGCAAGGAGATGTGCAACAAAAAAACACCGAAAACCACTGTGCTCAAATTTGGTGTGTGTGTCAAAAGGAGGGAAAATTCAAAGTTCACAAAAAACAGGTTTTGGTTTTAAGGAGTCCAAATTGTGGGATGCACCCACATGTGGCTTGTTTGGTCCAGCAAGGGTATATAAAGGAAAACACCTGTGTTAAGACAGGGATTCACTCAGTTATAACTTGAACATCCCAAAATGAACATCCATTTCTAAATCATCCATGAACCCGTCCAAATTAGTCTTCCGGATTGCTTTGGATATGCTATTTCAAACTGATGATCAGTTGTTTTCCATCATTTTTTTTGGGGGGGAATCCGCCACTTTTCGTGTTTGGAACGTATCTCCCTCGCCCAGATCACAGATGACTCTGCGGCCGCAGTCACGTGGACGTTGCTAACGCCTACCAACACACCGTCGTCAGAATGGGAGAGGCACCGGTCACCATGTCCAGCAATCCAGTCGCACCAACCTTCATTTTCATGTGATATTACCTCAAAACCAGCAATCCAGTTTCCCTTAAAAGAATGGTACACACCCCAAATGATTGACATTTTGACATTGAAGATGAACCCATTTTGACATAGTTTTCAGGGTTTTGGACAAACCACTATGGCATTTGCTTTTCTTTTGTAGATGTGGAAGGGTGTGCAGATCAATGTTTTTTTTTTTTGCGTTGGAACACCCACATGTGACTCTTCTCTTCCAAATTGTCAACATGTTGTTTTCCTTGTCTTTTTTCGGGTGTGCATTTGGATCTATCCCTTGCCGGGAGGGAGATCCAAACGTTGGGGAACGATGTTTTGTCAAATCCACTTTACCTTGGCGTAGCGAAGCAACACGTCTAGTTTTGGGGGACCCAAATGGAGCTACGAATATCAGCTACATCAGCTACTATTTGCAATGTTTTTTTTTACATGGAAGTTTTGTGAATACAATTTGATTTTGAAGGATTCAAGATACACATACACCATGGAATTAGCAATAAATATGGACCAGATGGATCATGATCGTTTTTTTTTAAGAGTCCTTTTTTTTCTCACCAGGAGTAATGTCCAGGGAACGATCACATATCCCATCAAAAATGGCATTTTGAGTCGATGATTTTCCGAACTTCCCTTTCGGTGGGATATGTATCCATCCCCTGGAGGGTAATTTTAATTTTTGAATTGGTTGCGCCAGGGCTGGGCCCGGCTTTACCACCAATAATGATGCGCCTTGGCATAAAAAAATCGATCAAATCAATGACGAACAACTGACTTGATTTAGAAGATTCCTTTTTGGGATCCATGGGTCACGGTAGATTTTACCTACCAATTTACCATACAAATCGAAGAAACCCACCATTCATGTATAGGTAAATATACCTGTCCTGGGATAGGAACTGACAAAAAAGGAACGTTTATCGATGCCTCGATCTTTTTTTTGCCACACATCGCAACTTCTGCAGGGAAACATCTGATCTCTTGAGGTTGTTTTTGCCTAACGGCTTGAAGGACAAATCGAAAAAATCCAGATTGATTCACTTTGATCATTTGAACCACGGAGAAAAAAAGGGCTGGCGTTATTGATTCACAAAAAAACCATCTATGAAATCAATGATCTCCTACTGGTAGTGACTAACCAGAAACAATCGGATGGTTTTTGTTGGAGGAGTTTTTTTGTTGCGTAGCTTAGTTGGCGTTCCCACCTCCAAGCTCCAGTGTTGAGTAGCTTCACTTGTCGAACACTGACTGGGCATGAAAAAGCCCGGTGGGTTCCAAATGCTATTGGCGGGAATGAATTTGGCTCCAATTCCAAGCAATTTACAGCAATATATAATGTTCTGAACGTTAATTTTGCAAACATGTTCTTTTCTTGGATAGTGTGGAGCAATGTATTGTTCGAAGCTTGTTTGGTTGGATTGTTCACGACGTGATTGTAAATAATGGTTTCTGTCATGAAACCTGCCACATGCTACTGGGTGATGGTTTCAAATATTTTCGGAATTTTCACCCCGAAAATCGGGGAAGATGAACCCATTTTAAGACGAGCATATTTTTCAGTTGGGATGGTTCAACCACCAACTTGGCGCCATTGACATTTGCATCCACATTTCCCCCCAGACTCGCCGTGTTTCACGCCCAACAAAATCGGATCTTCGCGGATCTTCACTGGTGAAAAGATGGTTAAACAACCGGCAAAACTGTGGAATTCACCAGTTTCACGGGCGATTACCTTAGATCGAATTCCCTGTTGTTTTCAGATTCATATTCCAACCATTGCCCCCCCCCCAAAAAAAAAGAGGTCCAACAAAAAAAACAGCATGTAAAAATCATCCATGAAAGACTGGCAGCGTTTTGATTTTTTTTGGGGGGGATTTTGTTTTTGCTGAAATCCACTCAACAAAAATGCCCTTCGAAGTAAAAAACACATATCCTCCAAGCCCCTGAGGATAAGATTTGGATCTATGGAGGTCTTGGAATCAACGATTATTATAAAGACTTGAATCTTGGTGATGAAAACAATGAGTTGATTGAGTTGGGCACAGAGCTCTTTTTTGGGGTTTTGGATTCAACCGACTTCAATTTCTGTCGGTAAAACAACATTTTGAGGAGCGCCAATTAGATGAAAAAATGTCAGTTTTTCCAAGGAAAACAGTTTTTTCCAATGAAATTGGGGGAAGAAGCTGAAAAATAGTTCAATTTCTTACCACCTGTTTTTAGGTCCTTTTTCTTGGTTGGATAGCAGTTTGCTGGTTTTCATAGTAGCAGAGTTTTTTTTGTGACTCACCACAAATTGGCGAAATGGGTTATCCTTTTCGGGACGCTGGAGTGTCACTTGTTATGAGGATTTTTTTTTTGCCAAAATCACTATATATAATACTATAGTGGAGAATAGAGGGCTGCTACCTGCTACCTTACTATCCTTGATTTTTTGTGTGTGGCAATAGGGGATTGAAGAAGGCCATGAGGAAGACTGATGATTTAGAAGCCCTTGTTGCCTTTATTCCCCACCTGTCAGGTGAGGGTTGTTAGATTTTATGTGAGCTCTGTCCTCCTCCTCCTCTTCTTCCTCCTCCTCCTCGAAAGTGTTCCGCGCCGGACCTCAACCGCGATGGTGTGAGTTCAGTGTTCCGTGCCGGACCTCAACCACGATTGTGTGAGTTCAGTGTTCCATGCCGGACCTCAACCGCGATGCTGTGTGTTCAGTGTTCCGCGCCGGACATCAACCGCGATGCTGTGAGTTCAGTGTTCCGTGCCGGACCTCAACCGCGATGCTGTGTGTTCAGTGTTCCGTGCTGGACCTCAACCGCGATGCTGTGTGTTCAGTGTTCCGCGCCGGACCTCAGCCGCCATCATGTGAGGAGACATGTCAGAAAGAATGTCAGAAAATATGTCAGAAAGAATGGCAGAAGGAGATATGTCAGAAAGAATGTCAAAAGGTATGTCAGATGTCAGAAAGAATGTCAGAAGATCTGTCAGAAAGAATGTCAAAAGATATGTCAGAAAGAATGTCAAAAGATATGTCAGAAAGAATCTCAGGATACTTGTCAGAGAGAATGTCAAAAGATATGTCAGAAAGAATGTCAGAAGATATGTCAGAAAGAATTGTCAGAAAGGATGCCAAAAAGATATGTCAGAAAGAATGTCAGAAGAAATGTCAGAAAGAATGTCAAAAGATATGTCAGAAAGAATGTCAGAAGATCTGCCAGGTAGAATGTCAAAAGATATGTCAGAAAGAATGTCAGAAGATATTTCAGAAGATATGTCAGAAAGAATGTCAAAAGATATGTCAGAACGAATGTCAGAAAGAATGTCAAAAGATATGTCAGAAAGAATGTCAGAAGATTTGTCAGAAAGAATGTCAAACGATATGTCAGAAACATGTCAGAAGATTGCTTCCAGTTAGTCTGCGAAGTTGAGAGTCACAGAACGCATTTCAGGAGATCAGTTGTATGTCTACCCTCACCTGACCCGATCAGGCTGACATATAATGTAACGTGGCTGTTTTGAAATGTCATGGTGGGGATCACTGGAAGTAAAGTATTTTTTTGGGGGTAATATACCCCTCTGAAAACTAACACGACCTTTGGCAAAATTTTCATAGGAGCTCGTTCGTTGGTCAGTTTTCCAGCCAGTCATGTTAGGGATCGACCCCCGGGCTTCCCCAAAATCCACAGATCCCACGGCCATGGCAAGGTATGAGTACGACATTGGCACCAATACTTTGACAAAGTTGACTGACGGCCCTAACGAAGTGGTGCCGTCCGGGGAGAGTGATGACAGGTTGTTGTTGGAGGTGAAATGAATATTGATCCACCAGTCACCACCTGGACTTCAAACTCGATGAAAATAGGTCACACAACACGAGATTTTCTGGAAAATCCATCATCACCGTAAACATCATGGAGATGGCGATGGCAAACTGATTAAGCATTTTGATAGAAAGAACACAAATCTCAAACTTTGAGAATAGTGATTAACATTTGGAAAAGATATTCTTTTTGCCGGATCATCATCGACTGTCAGTTGGACTTTCACCCGAAGAGTCTCAAGGCAAGAGAACATCTATTTTTTTCCAAGCCTTGGAAACATAGCAAAAGCCATTGAAAACAACCAATCCACCAATCCTCCCCCCAAGGAGATGAAAGATACGGAGCCTTGATGAAATCTCAATTTGGGATGTTTTTTGTGGTAGACACATGTCAATTGTTTTTCCACCCCAAAAAACAGGGGTCATTAAATTACACCCCTTGGGAAGAGGAAACAACGCAAATGTACCGGCAATTTACAGGGTTTTTCTGATAATAGTGCATTGTGTGGGTTGGTAATATGCCCCAACCCACCACTGAATCTCCGCGCTTCGAAGGGCTTCCCTCAGTTTGTCTACTGTGCTTGTTCGGGAAGTCCTGCGCTTTACAGCTATGGTGGGGCCTACCGGGGAGGAGACGGTTTTGATTATGATCGTGCCTTGTCCGAGGGACATTTTTGCGTGTGGTGCGAAAAAAATTATCGGAAAACGATGTGCCTAAATTAGAAAAACATCGGAACCTTTGGAATGAGTCGGAGCATGTTGAAGAAAAACCCGCTCATCCTATAGGTCAAGCATTTCAGTCGCCACATGGAGGGTTCTCAGGAAACCCAATATACAACTTGGGTGGTTTCAATAGGTGCTGTTGATAAACAACTACTGTAATAGTTCCTCACATACTCTACGTTCTCATTTGCAGTTTGGCTGATTTTCGGCGAATTTGCACAGAAATTTAGCACATGACTCTAGAATGGCGGTATTTTGTTGCATCTTTTATCAATCTGGTGGGTTCCAAGCTTGTTTTTCCATGTTCAATCCTTTGGAAGGAAGATCTCTAAAACTTGGGGTGTCCCCCCTCGTTTCTCGTGAGTAGTTGAAGGTTTTACCTGATCCACTACTGTAAGTGATGTTTGTGGCATTGAGAGTGGACAATCCAATTCTAGAACCCCTATTTGGTGAGAAGCCTCTCGACTCAGCCAGTGGTTTGTTCGTTTGGGATATTTAGGGGTTTCCTAAAATGGTGGTACCCAACAACCATGGGTTTTCCTACTAAAAATGATCATTTTGGGGTGTTTTGGGGGTACCACCATTTAAGGAAACATCCATTTGGGACCCTCTTAGTCTAATCTTAGTCTTATGAAAGGGATTATATATTATGAATGGGGTTACCCCGATTCAAATCCCAAACCACCGGAACCTTTCAAACCACCAATTAACCATCCGTTAAAACACCATCCCCAGTGGTTTTTCGAAACGTTGCTGGTTAAGGTCAAACTTTCCACAAGTATGACATCGCTGGTCACTTGGTGATGACGACCCCAGTACCCCACCCTTGCGCCTTCCAATTTCTTTGTGAATCAATATATCAAAAACAACTCAAATTGAATGTGCGAAAGGAGTGGATTCCGCTGATTCCACTGATTCCACTGATGCTTTGGTGAACTGCTGATGGAAGTTTGGAGTGATCCCCCAATCAAAAGTAAACCTTACTCGTCGGGGGATCACGCGAAGTTATGCAAATATGTTAAGGGTGGTTGGATTCTTCAGGGTCCGGGAATTTTCAAATCGGATCCCATTTTCCGTCAAGAGTTGACATATCCTGGTTATCTAGAAATCATATAGGCACTACTATTGGCTACGACGTTCACATGCCATATCATGAACTTTCGTGCAACCTTCATAGTATCCAGGACGCTGCATCCTTCTAATATCGGCCTTCCAGAAAAAAACAGAGACCAAGAAAGTGAACTTGCAAGTGGCAACACTGACCTGGATCCTGTGGAACAATTGCTGTTTCCATCTTCTTTGTTCTGCTTGAAAAACGAGGCAGATTATCCGAAAGGAAACGATCCTCTCCCAACTACCAATTTTCAGGAGCAAGCTTATTTGTAGGTCAGTGAATCTAGACCTCATTGGCTTGGTGAAGGATTCTACCTTGCCAATGCTGTGCGTTTTTTGTTTTTGACCCCCGGAAAAAAACATTCGTTTAAAACAGAAGTTAAGGGTTTTTGGTGAAATCTTCAATTAAAAAAAATACTTCACGAGGGTTCCTGGCATGTCGGACTTAGGGAGTAAAGGTTAGAGGTTTTTTCAGATGTGGTGTTGATCTGCTCCCATCACGCTTTGTTTCGTGGGGAGTATGTATCCATGGATTGCCAGTTAGCAGCCCCTGGCATCTCAGATGAGCAGCATCAGAAAGATCCTTTCAAACAAGAAGGGTTGTTGACAAGGACATCCAAGAAAAAAAATCCATCCTTGGATCAGCGAGGCATGATTCAAGTGAACAAGTTCCGAGAACTTTTGAAACATTGCTGTGAAGACAGAGGGTGACCATGCCTTTTCTTAAACAAATCGATTCTATTTTTTGAATAGATCAACCGTGTAGCTAGCAAAGTGTACTTTTTTGATCTTTTTTGTGGATGTGTTGTTGTCGTTGTTCTTCTTCTTCTTCTTCTTCTTCTTCCTTTCTGGGTCTTGTGGGGAAGATGATTGACCATGGTCTAAGGTCGATGGTAGACCTTTAGCTTCGGTGTTTGGTCTCCAAAATACCTTGGAACGTATCTCACCCTTTGAAACAAAAACCCAATCTGTCAAACAGACGAAATCTGGCCAACCAGGTGAGGTTGGTAGTTTATCCCATTTTTTTACAGGGGTTTGTAAGTTTTGTACATCCTCAGTGGTTGGCCTTGGGATTTCTGCACGAAAATCAAACAGTACCAAGCAACAGCAGTACCCAATTTTTACCACTTGCTTGGGTGGCTCCAAAAAACCATCGGCCCATCATTACGGTCACCCCAAGTGGTGGATTTAGTCAGGGTTTTTTGTGACCCCCCAACCATATAGCCTTATTTCGGAAACATCGTTTCAATTTGCCCCAGAGAGCGTAGATATAGAAATCCACTGCGGCGGCATTTCTAGGTGACAGTTGGAGCGACCTGGGTGATGCAACCGGACCTAGCTATCGATCCTTTGGAGGTCCCAACTGGGTTGCTCCGGGATCCCAAAAGGATCCAACAAACGCAGCTATTGGTTGTTTCCGTGGTTGGACTCACAGCCATAAATGATGGCAGGATGAATGTAAATTAACCAAACCCAAAACAAGGCCCCCTGGATATGAATTGCTATCTAGAGGATTTTTTCCATTTTTATTTTGTGAAACTCCATTGCACATCAATAGGTGTATGATGAAAATTGTAAAATGATGAATCTCTATATATAAACAGATGTATATAATCTATGTGCATATACCCGGTAGGACTAGAGCCATAGATCTCTAATGGGGGAGGAGGGCAAACATTTAGCAGGCCTTGCCCCGGTCGAGAAAGCGTGGCTGATTCCTGTCAGGCATGATCTATTTGCAGGACGTGGATGGGAAAGATCCTGGGCAGACTGGGTATTGATCTAGGCTTGATGATGATCAAATCAGCAAGAATATCATCAGTAAGCAAGTCAACGAGGTACAGGAAACAGGATCGCACATTGGGGTTCGCATGATGGCAACATGGTGATACCGGGAAGGAAAACCCCGACATCAAACTGAACACAAAACGGTACTTTACAGAACCACATTAAAACTTCCCAATGTGGAACACGTTTTAGCAACATCTTTTGCAAGCAAGCCAATCTGCTTCTATAGATTGATGCTTTTGGTTTGGGGGGAAACTGAAACTATCCAAGGTGCAACATTTACATCCAAACGTCATGAAAAAACTTCAGAACCACGTTCGATTTGAGCACCAAAAGCTTGGTAATGAATGTTGAAGCAAAGCTTGATTAGCTGTTAATGCCGGAATGTGACATTGGAAATGGCGAAAAAAAAACATCTCCGCTGAAAACGTGGCTTAAACTGCTTGACCTTTTTGTTTCCCCGTTGTGATCTGTGGACTTGGCTCCTTTACCTTGAAGCCTTGGATCCGGGTGGTTTGGGGAGGGGACACTGAGGACATGCTTTTTGTTGTAATGGGATGGACGCTGTTCACTTGGCCTCCAACATTTTACAATGATGTTTGGGCCTATGATGTTGCGGCAGGTCGGCAGGTGTGATGATGTGATGATTTTTGGAGTCAAAAAATGTGGGAAACAAATGAAAACAAATGAAAATTAGCATTGGAACCTCAAAATCACCGAATGGAAAAGTACAATCATCTTCCAAGCCTCCATTTTTTGGGGGTTGCATATGAATTTTCCAGGGTGTTTATGATTTTTGTTGGAAAATGAGTCATACGGTTGATGGATTTCTGGGCTTACCGGTTGATATGATAGATTTCCATATTTGCAGGGTTTTGTCAATCTCAACTGGCGCAGGGCTTCTTCCATCAAGCATCCGCTGGGTTTTGGGCATTGTTTGTTTGGTTTGGCACCTCTCATGTGGAAACGCTCATAATTACTGTTGATGCACGAAATCAGTTTAGCTTGATGGTTTATCAAACAGTATTACCGGGGTCTGATACATCCCAGGTTTGTCCCAGGATTTCTTCCATCAACAGTACGACGAAACAATCACTGATGACTCATAATGTACATCTTATAAGAAGTCGGACCCTTCTAATTCTGCCAGAAAATCTGTCAGACTAATATCAGAATTTCTGCTGATTATATCAAATGTCAGAGTTTGTGTCTTCCAAAGTGCCATATAAAATGTCAAACAGTACTTGGATTCAAATGAGAGCAAGATGACAGATCAAAATATTGATGTCAAACGAAATGTCAGACAAGATGTCAAAAAATGTCAGGCAAAATGCCAGAAAAGAAAATTGTAAAATATTTTTTGGAAAAACATCTCTCACATGGGAAACGCATGGAGTGGTTCTGCAAATTCATGGATTTCCACTGCATTTTCAAGACCCCAAATTGGGGAGTTCTTTTTTGCATCGGGATCTGCCACCAACAAAAATTCCACCAACAGTTTTTGGTTGGTTGAGGATGGGTGAAACTCCCTGATTTTTCTCAAGATTCAAACGAAAATGTTGAGTTCATGATTCGAAATCCATCATGATATTCCAATTTTTTCCCCCAACAAAAACTAAGATGACAGGCTGGAAAATCCACCATGAATGAGTCGATGTATTTCCTATTAAACATGGGGGATTTCCAATATCATGTTCGTGAACTCAGGGGTTTTTAAGGGTGGTTCCATCAGAAATCAACGCACGACGCAGGTACATGGGAAGAGAGAGGAAAGGCAGATCCCAAACCCGAAGGACGAATGGGCCATGGCACTTCCGTGGTCCGAGGACTCAGAATTTTTGCTGCGCCTGAAAGCGGCTTTGGAGACATCTTTTTTCCTTGTCATGTTTTGATAGAACTCTCTTTTTTACTTGTCAGATATCTAGTACTAGTAGTAGTAGTAGTAGTAGTAGTAGTCGTCGTCGTCGTCGTCGTCGTCGTCGTCGTCGTCGTCGTCGTCGTCGTAGTAGTAGTAGTAGTAGTAGTAGTAGTAGTAGTAGTTGTAGTAGTAGTAGTAGTAGTAGCAGCAGCACGCATCTATTACTAGCACCAGTACTAGGAATGCTTTGCGTACCGCTACCACCCACCCCGCCAGCCCAGGGGTGTGGGGGCTTCTTCCGCATGCTGACCCATATAAACTGAACACATTTCTTCACTGTATGATATATATGATACACATGTATATATGGATACGTAGACATATATGTACACGTACAAACATGTGTAGGGAATAATCCAAAGGATAAAGCGTTTTTTTTTAAACTTCTGGAAAGAGGCTCATCATTCCAATGATCCTGGGCAACATTTCATGGCTCCAGTTTTCAACTATTTAAAACTGAAAGGGGGTAGTTGTTGACAGTAACTTAGGAAATCCGAGCCCCCAAAGGATTGAATGACAGTTTGCTAACTTGTAGAAACATGAAGTATCTCAACTTTTGTGAATGGGATGCTCACTGCGCCCTTTGTTGGGATTCACCCTGAGATCCCGTACAACGACGAAGACCAGATTGCCATCTTTGGTCAGCAGCCTCAAAGGGTAGTGGGAGCATTGGTTGGCATTGGCTAGCCACCGAAAACCACCACCCAGTTTAGTGGTTGGGTTCAATATTTGGGCGATTTGATAGACCAAACTTTCAAAGGGTTGTGAATATTTTTCCGATAGCTCAGCAGTATATTCGTGCTGGTGTTTGGTGGCTTGAAGGAATGTACTGGACTATTATATATGTAAGATGGCAAATTATGGCTATGTAGAATCTTAAAGATTCCTTAGAGTAGCAATTCAACATATTTTACATATTATATATATATATTATATATACATATTATATATACATATTATATATTCTCTGATATAAGGATAATTTCCACACAACTATATATGGGGGTGTTTTTCCCATCCCACTGATCAGGGGGTCCCATAGCTGGGATATCATTTCCCCAACGGCCTTTAAGGTGGGTGGAAAGAATTCGGCGCTGACGCATCCTCACACCGGTATAACAATGACCTATGGGTGCCGCTTCTGAAAATCCGCCGAGTGATGGACGTGGAGTTGAACTTTTTTTTGGGGGGGGGAGGAAGAAAACCAGGTGACAACTTAAAAAACACAAAAGAGGCCCCCAAGAATGGATCCGGAAGTCCTTTCAATGTAGGCATTTTTGTGTAAAAAAATCCAAGGGTGTTTTTGGGCAATGAAGCCATGAACAAAAGACAACCCAGCCTAGGGTGAGAAGGTAGTGGAGCAAGAACGGTCCACTAGCCTTGGTTCCTCAGGGGTTATTTATATCTATTTTTTTCATATAACTTATAGATATACTATACGTATGGAAACAAAATGAGTTATATTGCGGAAAATTTGACCCAGAAAATGGAAGCTCAAACCCAGTGGGGTAATAAGTACGCGTGCATACATACACACACACTTCCTACCTATTTACTCAAACTTCTAATTTGTTTTTCTGCTTATGTATGCACCATGTTTCTTCCTTGTCCAGCCGTCATTGAAAATCCGTGGATGTTCGACAAAAAACTGTAATTTCGGCATCTGCCATCCTCAAGTATCACGAATGGCAAACTAAACCTCAAGCAACCAAACCCTTTTGAACTCAAATTTTTCACATCAACGACCGTCAAAAAAGGTACAGTATGTAGAATTGGAAACTCCTGGTTGGAATAGGATGTTGTGGCATTTCCCTAGAAAGTTGCTATGATTTGTCCAACATATCACCCTGAGATGAAATGCGGAAGACACATTTTCCGAATTTCCATGCCAAGCGTGCCAGGTCTACAGCGTTGGGGTCCTCAGAAAGTTGCCCAAATAAACTTTCACCAAAAGTCCTGTTTTTTTTTGAAAAGATAGCATCAGAAAAACACAGATCACCAGCAGAAAAATACCCACGAAAAAACTCTGGACAAAAACCTTTAGAAAAAATCAAAAACTACAAATCGTTGCTTAGTTGCAGAAAATCCAACCCGGAACGACTTGAGGTCTTATATGATTTCTGGACCAACATCGTCCCAGTGGATGCGGATGGAAACCCTGCACCTTCCGAAGCACCAACGGCACGTCATGGCGTGGCGTCCGGAAACCCGGTGTTTCAGTCGCGGAACCGGGTGGTTTCAATGATGATTTTGTTGAATTTTCAACCGAGAACACGCGGATCTCTCAAAATTTCGGAATTTCTGAAGTCCGTGGAGCTTCCCATACTGTTGCAGTAAACGCAACAACACTGGAAAGCAAGACAAGTAGGGTATCAGCTACTCGTCAGGCAGGTTATCTATGGCTATCTACTGGTACTTAGAAAGTGTTTGCAATTGACGCAAAACCATCCAACCACCATGTGCACTATCAAGAACAGGTCCTGCACATCCATTTTTTGAGGAACTTTTCACTAGACTTATGCAACTTATACAGCTAACTTATATAATTTGCAGGTTTTGATGATCCCAGGACACTTCACAAACGCACACATGAGACGTTTTTGCAGCAATGCAGCAAGGATGCCACGCATGGAGTTTGATGGCCATACACCTCAGGACGAGCAGTTTGTTGAAAACCGGGGAGACCCAAAAACTGTTGGGTGAAAATGATGGGAACCATGGAGTTTTTAAGTATCAACTGTATCAACTCCTGCTTTAAAATGCCGTTTTTTTTTTCCAACAAAAACTGAAGCAACTGTTTGGTACTTTTTGAAGAACAAAGGGAGATTTCAGCCAGCTTTTTCAACTCTCAGGGTCAAAGTTTTTCCGAGGGAACAAAGAAGTACGATGTTGTTAGGCACATGTAAGGAGCTTGGGTGTCTTCTGATACACCCACATGAATGAATATGTTGAACATCTGACCTGAAAAAGAAAGCCGCGAACAAAAAAACATCCACAGGGCCTGCTGGAAAGGCCATGAATGCTGGATATATGGCGAAGGGAGCACGCCATCAATTCAAGATGAAACACCAAAAAATTACACGACGACAAATCTTCAACTGCTGGAGTCTGTACGATAAAATTTGGGAACCTTTGGATGCATGATGCACGGACAAGTAGGTTTTGCATGATCAACTTTTTTCAATGTGAAACTCATCACTGCATACTGTTGGACAAGAATGACAAGATCCGGCTGACTAGAGAGTTCAACCAACTCACAGGAACATTATGTTTCAGTAGTGATTCGCCTTAAAGATAGTAAGCCTACAGTCTCGACACGATTGGATCATTTGGCAATCACAATTTCCCATTTGAACAATCTCTCCCATCCTTGGTGACTTGATCTATGTCAAAATATGGCTTGGTTTCCTTTCCAAAGTAAGGCAACAGGTACTCATTTTCCAGTGCTTGCATTTGGGAGTTATTAATATGGGTAGTAAAGCAGACACTGAACCCACACAACAAAAAATTGAAGAAACTGAAACCTGGACAAACACAACTCGATTTCCAGGTTTTTGGTTTTTCACCGCCTGACAAAGTGGGGTCGGTTACTAGATTCTGGAAATGGATCCTCCGCCCATCACCTCCGCTACCACTGCAAGGGTGGAGCTGCAGCCTTCTAGCTGCGATGGCACCACTACTACATGTGCTAGAAGAAGAACAACAACTACTACTACTTCTTCTACTACTACTACAACTACTAGTTCTTCTCCTTCTCCTTCTAGTACTCCTAGGACTACTAGTACTAGTAGTACTACTACCATTACTACTATTACTACTGCTACTACTATCCTTGCATCATGTTCACTAGGATGACCATGACTTTCGTATTGCTATTACTACTGGTGCTATTACCGCTGCGCCGTCACTGCCATGGATATGCCTCCTGTGTGTTCCAAGTAATTGCCCGTCTTGGGACATAGTGTGATGTTACCACATGTTTCAAAGAAAAAGGTGTGTTAATGCTTCAACCCTTGTTGTCTTGCTTTTTTGTCTTTTCTTCAGGTGGTTGTATCCAGAATGCCATGTCATTCCCCCTTTGATTGTAGGTATTTTTTATTTTCGCATGGCTTTAGGTTTGGGACTTTTTGAGTCCAACCCTTTCGAAGGACCAAATTTACATCATCGGTGGAGCAGATGGAACGAGCTTGAAAACAGTTCCTTGGTTTTTCACACAGATTCTTACCATCCATATGAGAAACCTATACCATTTGGTAAAACCAGATATACTGTGTATACATAATATATGTATATGCACGGTAGATACGCAGTATATCGTGGTATACAATCATATTAAACACATAATACTAATACATATATATTTATATGTATATACATAAAGATAATATTTGATCCTATATACTTACAATATGCACCATTATATGTTTTATGTATGTATTACGCCGTTTGGAAAATCAGTGTTTTTCGTAGGTCGGACCTACATCTACAGTGGATTTTCCAGCTTTTCACTGACATTTTGGTTGGGTGGACTTGTGCCATGATGGGCACCCTCTCTACAAAGTTGGAGCAAAATAATGCAAAATAGTGTATGAGCAGATATATATATATATATACATGGTGTGTACATATCTAGCCAGTGTATCAGGGAAACAAATGAATTTATGGATGAGGTATATTCTTAGTGAATTGAAGAGCAACAGAATCCCCAAAATCACTGGTCACTGAAAGTTTTTATGTGCTATACTAATATACAATCGAAGCACCGCATCCGTAGACGTACCTTGGGACCTTCGATTGAAACCCAGTCACTTGCACACTCCTTGGAGATCATGATGAAAAATGCTCCCAAAGTTGACAGTCGTACTGAAAATGAAACATGACCATCTCTTTTGGGTTGCGTGTCAACTGATCCAGATGGATTGAATCCACTGAAATTGTTGCTTCAAAAGTGCAGCGTTCAGCAGTTGAGAGGAAGGAAACTGGTTGAACCGCTAGATTTCTGAAACATTCACAGTAGTTTGCCTTAAATTTGTAGGATAAAGAGAACCACCCTCCAACTAACCATCGACATTTGAGCTCATTTGCGTTCAGTAGTTTTTGACGTTCAGGTTTTCCACCTGATTGTATCGGAAGTATCGGAGAGAACCTGGTGACCAATCTGTTGTTTTTGGAACAATGCTCCAATGAAACTGCCAAGAAGCTCAACAAAAGACTGGTCACCCACGTCCCCACTCTTTTGTTTATGCTTTGAACGGATTGTACATCATATGTAAAGATCTTCCTTTACTGTAATTTATGGCTTGAGATTGGCCTTGGAAATTTCTGAGAGTTATTTTTTTTCCACAAGTTACACTCCATCCAACGTTGATCTCTTCAGGATATTGTCAATCGAATAAGCATTCCACTTCCAACGACTACAACCAGTACAACTATGACCACGCTCACCGCCACCACGTGCCTTGGCAACTTTCCGGAGCTCGGGTAAACTATCAGCTAGACTCTAGACAATGGACCATGAATGGAAGATTCGTATTTCCTTATGAAACCTGGGGGATTTTTCTCTTGCCATGCTATAGTTTCTCAAAAGGTGGAATCCTTAGGTCCTAAAGAGAATTTCAATGAACATCACAGAATGCTGTGAGCTGAGGGAGTTTTTGTTTTGGAAGTTGCTTGGAAAAAAGCACATATAATGAAGAGCTTCAAATAAGGCCAGAGAAGATCCATGTGAGACGGTCTCCGAATTCGGTACACTACTCAATTTGTTTTCAAGAAAATGATGAATCTACTTGACCACCCTCAAAAAAACCGATCATGGCTGACCAAAATCCATCATGAATGCAAACCTTTGTGGAAGATATTCTCCCAAGCAAAGTCGGGGACAGGAAGGTTTTTGTTCGACGTCCATTTTGTTCAACACCCCAAAAAATGACTTCCTGGCATCGTGGGGGAAGTTTAAGTTTTCCTCTGCAGATGAATGTGTTTTTGCCTTTTTGAAAAGATGATTGATAATAAGCATTTAGTGCAATAAGAACTGCTGCAAGGATTGCTAGACATAAAATGGGCAAACTTTTTTCACGGGACATAGTAAACCTAGTAGTAGATTTTTGAGTCTCAACTTCTTTTACGGGCCAAGTTTCCCAAGTTACACTGGAATCGCTGGACCCTTCAGGTTGGAATTTGTAAGGCCCACATCTGATTTTCTAGCATTTTGTGTGTATTTTTTTTTGGGGGGGGGATTATATCATAGACAACTAGAGATGAAACACCTTTCATGAAGTGCATTTCATTTGAAGTTGAAGTTGGTTCACCACTTTTTACCGCTTGAAAAACCCAAGGACCTCTGAGACTGGCACGACGGTTCGGGAAGCTGAGGGAGAAGGAAAGGGATTCCTGTGACGTTTGTGAAGTGTTTGTGAGGGTGAATCTTGCCAAAAGTCACCCGAACTTACAGTACATCTGGAGGTTGGTGACATGTTGGACGGACATATCTTACCAAAATACAACCTCCGAAAGACATCCAAATACCTGCCGATTTTAGGTGTTTTAGGATGTTTTAGGTAGGTTTTGGGGGTCCAAATATCTTCTCAGGTGGTGTTTGGATGTCTGGGGATAATTATCTATAATTATTCAAATTCAAAAAAAAGTCCTGACACTGTTGATTTTTCGGTGGCTCTTAGATCAGTTTGGTTAAATAACCGCAAGACCTTTTTCTGATTTGAATTTCCACCCCCCAAAAAGATTTGGTGAGAAAAAATGCACGGATTTTTTGGACTGTTCGATGGATACAACACCAGCTATGGTACACATGAACAATTTGGACCTGACCATGAAGCCAAAGCATTGAGAAATTATTTTTTGATGATGTACCTTAGTACCTTATACCTGAAGAGAAGATCCCATTTAGATGAATAGAACGTTTTGTTGCGCAGTTTTGGCTGGTTCACCCGGTTGGTCATCCCGTACATGGTGGTTTAGGATCAATGGAAGTGTCCCCCCCAACCCTAAAATTCAATTTCAGAGATCCCGTTCCAGGTGACCTCGAGCACCACCTCGAGGCAATTTGGGAAACTGGCACTCATAAAGAACCGGGAACCCATACCATTCCCATACTTCTTATTGGGATTCTGGTATGGGAGTGGGATTAGGGAGTATGGCCAGTGTCAGGCTTCTTACCAACCCGGATAGGCTTGACATGCTTCATAGATATTGCATTATCTATTTTGTTTGTTTTCTTTCGTGCTTTCTAGATATTATCATTGCAGTTGTTTGCTCTTGAATTGCAACTTCCCAAAATATGTTGAGATCTTGCACACACACAACTTCGCGAAAATGGCTGGTTTTAGCCCGTTTTTTTTGGATACATTGAGGGATCCAATATATTCGTTATGGTATATCTCTCTTTAAGCTACGCATTTTTCAATCAGGATTTTTCTTCACCTTAGGATGCTCCCAGTCACCAGGATGCGTCGGAACATTTGTAAAAAAAAAGATCCCCAACCTTGAGTTTTACTTTCCCGGCTTTTTTTATCTTTCAAGGACCAAGGATCCTCCCCAAAAAAAGCCTTCAGCCTATCACTGTTTTTTTTAGTACCTAGAGATGGAATCCGATGGCTTTTTTTGCAATATTGTACCATGTGATTTGTCTGTCGATTTCTAACTCTTCCTTGTCAGTTTGTACCGTGTTCGCGTTGAAAAAACCCATCTCGGCTTTTTGCAGTACGTCTTCAAGCACCACGACAAGCTCCAGCACGACAAGCTCCAGTACGACAAGCTCCAGTACGACAAGCTCCACTACCAGTGTAACAGGGACGACCACCAGTTCTTCCTCTTCGAGTACCAGCAGTGTGACCACTACGTCCTTTACCAATACAGCCACTACTTCCACCACAGAAACTATAACCACAGAAACTACAACAACTTGCACGACCATCACCTCAACCTCCCTCACTCTTACAACATTTACGACTTCCAGTACCAGTGTGTGGGGGCTTCTCAGAATGTGTTAGGATTGTGAAGTTTGGAAGGATTTTCATGGAGGAATTGGATGGAATTGGCAGGGTATATCGGAATCGGCTGTTCAACGTCCAGTTTTCTGGTTTTACCTTAGTTGTACTGGAGCTGACCCATGGGGGAATCAGCATTGACTGGATTGTGTTAGGTGAGATGTTTCCACACAATGTAAATGTAATGGCCAGCCTAGTTCAGTCAGGTATGTTTTTTTGTTTTGTTGGAGTGAATTGTGATAATTTGATATAATTTGTGATGCTGCAAAACATGACCTTTTTTTCCTACTTTGCCATTGGTCGATATGTTTGTACGAACGCTTGTCGTTTGGCCTTGCAGAGTGTCATTTTCTGAAGATATTTTGGGGAGAAGGGCGGGCCCCTGACCGCCCTGACCCACCTTTGATCACCTTTGATACTTTGCAAGTTCTACGGTGAGGGGTTGATGATGATGATGATGATGATGATGATGAATTTGGAGATAGATTTCTGGGAATCAACACCTTTGGTACTGATCTTTGATGTTTCCCCAGGTCTTCGACAGTGCTGGGGTTCTCAGTGGAGGGTTTGTGCTTGGAAGATTCGGGAATGATGGTTTAAAGCTGGGTGGTGCTTGGTAATAAGCAAATGATGGGAGTGCTGTCAGTAAGTCTGTTTTCAATTTGAATAGACGGTTTACAAAAGGGTGCTGTCCTGAAGTTTCTTTGGGTGCTGTCATGCCACATAAGTGTTTTTGAGGGGTGTTTCTTGTTCCGTTTGTCGAACAAAACACCAGTTGCGC
>DF241268.1:0-2500 GCA_000507305.1 Breviolum minutum Mf 1.05b.01 | reverse complement strand
CGACTGTTGACGAATGAACCACGAATTTCAAGGCCAATTCGACGGACACGACGGACATTTATTTAGGCATCTTACAAGGCCTGGAGTTTCCACATGGTGCGGGCTTGAGTTGAGATTCGCCTAGGCAATCGGAAAATGACAAGAACATGGATGAACAATTCACCAAGCAAGTTTCCAATGAAGTTTAAACATGTCATAAGACGGGCCCCCAATGGCTACTTTTAGAGATTGATTGGGATGATTTTCCATTTTGAGTGGTGCAAGATGTGCGTTCATAGACTCCCTGTTTGCCGGTGAATCTAATGAAGAGAGGTTTTTGGTTTGGGGTAGTTGCTGCTACAAGAAACCAAGTTGGGTGTCTTGGTGTATCCGCCAAGTATGGATTACTGGAATGTGAAGTTATAAGGGGGACTGAAAAAGTACCGATTGCCACCCAACCCCCCCGGTACCTAGCCGGCCTTAGAGATGACGAAGCATACTAAGCATCATGGATCCCCCAAAAACAAGGGCCACCTATTTCCATACTAACCATGGGAGGGGGGGGTTGGAGTTCCCAAAGCTCGGTGGGTTGCATGTTCCATACCACCTCCCGAAACTGGTGATCTCCTACCTGTTTCAGGATAATCCCCCCCAAAAAAGCCAGGTCGAACCTATTCTAGACATATTTATGTTCATAAAATTTCCGAAGATGAATTGCATCTCAGAATCAGACGAAAAAGAAGGTAGACAATTAAAACAAAAAGCACATCTTGTTGTTTGGTGTGTGTTTTTTTGGTGAAATCCTGCCATCTTGCCATCTTGACTTTTGCAGGCGGAATCGCAACTGACGCCAGCATGCAGCTTAGGCGCGACAGAAAACCTCGGTTTGGTGGTCATTTCCACAGACAAATGACATAGAAAGGAAACATCACCCTTTGTTAGCATGCAGGAAAAGTAGGATCTCCATATTCTATACTATAATATAAGATGTATGTTTTTTCTTTTTGCGAGCTATATGTTGAGTTCACCACAAGGTACTTTGCAAGTGCTGGTTGCATAAGTTTTAGGGCTACAAGTGGTTACAAGTTACAATCATTCTCCCCAAAGCACATCCCCATTCTCAAAAATCCAAACCTTACGGTCTTACGTCATAGAGATCACTTCTAAATATCATTTCTTCACAGATGATTCACCAATGACGACATGTTCACATTTCTTGTGTCTCGTTTCCCGTTTCCTGTCTATCCGTCTATCCGTTGTATCCAACCCCTTTCCTTGATCCACTTCGCTTTGTTGCTCAAAGTATAGAAGTTCAGAGCCAGGGCAGGGTCGAAGTCGACATCTTTTTGTTGTTTTTGTGGTGAAGGATAATCTGAATCCGTTGTTCCTGGTAATGTTGACTAGAAACTATCAAGTCCAATGTATTGAAACAACCATTCGTTCAAAAATAATGGTATGGAGTTCTTTGATGGATTATGGCGTATCTGAAGTTTAAGCCTTTTTTTTTGGGCCCCATGTAACACAGCTGCATTGTTTCAACAGGAAATCAATCATCTACAAAATGATGTGATTCAATGATTTACTTTTCTTCCATCTCACCAGGTCTGTTTCTTTATGTAATATTCCTTTTTCACTACCGATTTTAGGACGTTGGACCTACTGTTGATGGAAGAAGTCCTGCAGCACCTTGATGTATAAAATTGTGTGCAGGGATAAACTACCAACCTCAACTGGTGCAGGATTTCTGAACCATCAACAGTATTTGTCATTCTTTGATTTTTTCCCCTCAAAAACCTAGGTTGAAGCATTTCACGTGACCAATGATGACCAATGATGATCGTTGGTGGATTCTTATGTCAAATTTGCACAATAAACACACCATGGTGTCGAAGTCAAAAAAAACGGCTGAACACTTGTGGCCTTCTGATTTTCAGTCATCTTAAATCAATCATCCAGTAAGATACCCCGGATATGTTCGAGAGTCAACCACGAGAATCCTTGCCAGGTGCTCAGGCCTTCTTTTCTTATGTTGCTTTCTGAGATGCTTCTTGGCTTATAGTTGAGACTTGAGAATTGATGATGTTTTATACAAATTCGGGGGAACATCATGTTGTGCTTGTTAGATATATGCCATTGGTGGAACAAAGCCCGAAATGAGAAACACCAAGATCCAGCAAGCAGCAACCAAGAGTTTGTCCAGTTATCCAGGCTTCTAAGTTGGTCCATTTGTCGGATGTGTCCACCTAAAAATTGGCATACAACACCCCCCAGTGAGTTACTATTACAACACATATCCTACAAATATCATTTCAAATGCAACTTCGGTGTAGCAAAATCAAGAGAAGACACTTGAATTGAAGATCAGCAATGATGAGTGGCAACGATTCAAAGAAGGATTTTTGGAAAAATGGTTTGGGCCTGGGAGGAACGTTCCCTAGACACGAAAAGGTGAACCACCACCACCACCACCACCACCGCCACCACCAACAACAACAACAACAACAACAACAACAACAACAAT
>DF241267.1:0-83869 GCA_000507305.1 Breviolum minutum Mf 1.05b.01 | reverse complement strand
GAAAAATCTTCACCAAGGCTACTTCCCTTCACATAAGTCCGTAACAAAAACGCATCGACTAACCATGGATAATAACCATGGACTAAATGGGACGATCCTCCAAGTACCCTGTGAATTTGAGTCTGAATAGCTCTTCATTTAGTATCACAGGAAGACTCTTGCAGTCCTAAACCCGTTATTTCCTGGCTGACGTCGTGGCATTGAGGGGTTGTACCCTCACAATTCCCAAGGATATCTCTTGGATATCCATCCCATCCCAATCCTGCATCTGCCCATGGTTCCCCCATTCTCGCGCAACGAGGCTGGCCGCAAGCAACGTACCAAACGGGCACCCTGCGGCTCGATCAACACCTCTGGAGTCTCGAAACCGAAGCCTCAATCCAGGAGCTTACAGAAGGTGCAAGCAGAAATGGTCCTTTTTTCCCTCACAAATTTTCGGGTTCAAAAATAACCACCCCAAAAATCGATCTTGGTTTTCTTCATTTTTCATCCATGACCTCCATTTATCCCATTTATCGTTGGTGCTCAACCCCCACCCAATTGCTGACTTGCTCGGAAAATGGTCATCCAGGCTGCGAACATGTCGTCACTAAGAACAGCAAAGGCAAACATAGACATGATAGTGCTGATAAAGTAAAGTTGAGCTACATAAACATACTAACACATATAGCTCGCGTGACATCCAGAAACACATCTTCAAAACTGCTCCAACAACAACACATTACGGTGAACAAGTATCAGATATACTATTATAATCAAAATCGTGTGTAGTCAAAATATCTAAAGATACATGCATTTTCTTTGTACCTATATGTGTGCAGGAAATATACCAGCTGCGAAAATTTCTTGGAAAAATCTTCAAACATCAAAGTCAAGCAACTCATCTCTCGCACAATGCTGTCCGCCAAGAGCTTGTCATTCAACGTTGGCGCAGCATCCAACTGACAACTCTTAAGCCATGGTAATTCCATAGCTGCGCTCAACAGAACTCCTGGTTTTCACAACGGCATAGTGACGCGGAACAGCACCAGGGATGGAGGTTGAAACAATGTAGCTGTGGTAATTTCAACCCCAATATCCGGCACAAAAAAATAGATTAGATCACCTCTTGAAAGAGTCAATCATTACAAAATGACTTGGTTTTTAAAGCACCAGAGGTGAGTTTGTTGTTTTGTTTGCTCTCATGTTGACTTGGGAAGACGATTGTTCAAGCTCTTTTAAACGGAGGTCATGTCCCCTCGTGTATGTTTCAATCGATGGCGAATGGAATGGCGAAGATATGCCCAAGATCTGCGGCTAAAAAGCGAAGCGCTCATGACTAATTAACTCAATCATTGATGAATGATATGTATTGGACCTACTGCCCACCCGCTAACACAGGAGTATTACATGTTTTGTACCAAATCCTTATAAACCTTCCTTTGCCACTGCTACTTTGGTGGGTTCATCACGTTTCACTGGGTGAGCTCACAGCAAGTCAGAAAGTCGGAAAATGCCACTGCTAGTTGGTGGAGATTTGGTTGATCATGAGCTTGACATACATGGCGGTAGCCAGTTGTCATCCATGGAACCAGCCGAAACAAATGAAACATAAATTTTAACATAAATACAAAAGTTACAAAAGTATCAATATTTTAATAGATTCCTCATTTCAACTAATGCTTCTGTGAACCATGAACATATTAAAAAAGAATCATCAAGTAAGTTTTTCCCATGATCCATCTTGCTCAATCAGGTTTTCGTGGCGCCAGGCCCCGTCAAAACCCAAAAAATCCCACCTGATAAGAAGTTCTTTCGCGGTTCCATCATCTCTCCCGCCACACGTAAGTGACGTCGCCGGGAAACACACAACACCTTCAACGAAGGAACCTGCGAGGAAGACTTGGAGGGTGGGACACCAATTTCATCAACATGTTATGAATGTTCAGGTACATCAAACGGAGGTGAGGTGCTCAGCTATGTAAGCAGCATGAATACGGCCTATGTAACGGAACCCCCTGCCCCTAAAACTAGCCGAACATAAGGTACCTGAAACCTCCAAATGAGAACCCCTAAATCCTTTGGGATATCAATTTGTGAGTGCTGATTACGACTATTTGGAGGGTTAAAACAAAATGTGAATGACACTACTGATTTGATGAGATTTTCATGAACAAATTCCTGTACCACTCAGAACGCTCTTGTACACCAATGGGTTCGCTATCATCTTGAGGTTTCTAGGAGGATCCAGCAACCCAATCAAAAAAAACATGATTCGCCCTTTTCATGATCAGAAACATCCTGAATCCTGACACATACCTTGACTCAACAAATCATCGGCCAATGATTCTGGTGTTGAAAGTTACTGAGTGAGAAGCACCCAAAGTGTAAATATACACATAACGCTGCGCCTCTGGTCTCAATTGTAAGAACAGAAATTACCAGCAAGATGTGTGCGAATCAGTGCCGCACTGAGCATATACTGAATGATACTACATTCATATAGCTTCATATAGCTTTGTTTCAAAGTTTGGACTCCATGACAGAAACAACACAACAACAATGGCCAGAAAAAATTCCGAAATTCCTGTCCAACTGGTCCAACTTGCCTTGGCCGCTTCTTGATGTTTCCTATCCCAGGCTTGTAATAACTGGATCAATGAGACGACTGCATCGCAATGAACATCCTGGTCCAACCGAGCCATGTTTGGGACTGATGTTTGGGACTTTCAACCCCCATCATCATCATCATCATCATCATCATCATCATCATCATCATCATCATCATCATCGGTTTTTGGAGGTCAATCATGTCAAAAAAACACCATGGATCGCCTGGAGGATTTTTTTTGTTCAACACTGGGGAGGGACATGAAATGAATGAACATCTTGGTTTTCTTGTTGTGAAAGGTCCTGGAGGTATGACAACATAAATCATGCATGTACCTGACCACAAGGACATGTTACATGACCTTGTGTTTACCGGATACGGACCGTTTTTTCATGGTGGGTTCACACTGTTCACACCCTTGTCTGCTACAGTTACATCAGATTGTGTCTGCTGAACGAAATATCAACTACCATCTTCACCATCATCTTCAAAATCAAAAATACGCATCATGGAATTGTGCGGGGAGATGATGATACAGTCCAAACTTCCTGAAGTCCTCACGTTTTAGAATACCTATGGGATCTTCAAGCACCAAAGGTGCCAAAGACTTCATCTATATATGTGGGAAAAAGACTGTTGGTTTTTCACCATAACATCCATCACTCAAAATTCATATATCTACTGTAACTCTGTTCCTATCATCATCCCATCCCTTTCCTCCTCACATTGCATGAGCTGCAAGACCACCATGTCTTCTAAAACCTCGGCGGGAGGGAAAATCTACCAGGCTGAAAAACCATGGAGATGCTCGGAAAACATGGATCGATCCATGCATCAAAGTCCAACTGGGCGACAAAAACATGCCAATGATGATGAATTTGTTGAAGATTTGCTATATGTTGGGTTGGACGACCCTTGTCAGTATTGGTGACCACAAGTATCATCACTTGAGCGCTCACTTGTTTTCTGACGTCATACCTTTGAAATCTACACTCCCAGGAGAGTAACTACTGACTGTTGCTGGGAAGGTGGACAATCCAAGCTACAGGTTCTCGTGAAACAACACTTTAAACAAATGTTGAACAGAAACAGCGTGTTTGAACCCCTCTGGTAATGTCTAGCAACCCAGACTTGTCAAAAAAGGGCACTTAAGACAACGGGCTGGTAGAAGTTGGAAAATCATTATCAATCCAAGAGCTGCATAGTTGAGTGGAAGACAGATGTCTGCAAATCAAGAACTGCTTTTGTTTCCTAGTTTGGGTCATGTTCCAGCCATGACGAGTTGATATGATTGGGACAGGAAACAAACACATACAGTATGCGTTGTTAGGACATCCATGCCGGGTTGTGTTCCTGGTGGCAAAACGTCTTACAAACCACAAGGTCTATATGTCCAAAAAACAATTTTGCTGAGACCTATAGCTTGAATGCAAATATCAACCATTCAGGTGTTGTTTTTTGTCGAAATTCTCCACGTCACCTCCTTCGGCTTCTCCTCAATGACTGCCAATGCTTCTGATGAGGAAACCTCCCACAGTTTCAACCCATTGATCCCTTTTCTGGAAAGGTGGTGGGAGACTTGGTGTCATTGTTTATAGATGTACTTTTTTGGAACAAAAAAAATAATGGCCAGTGAATTCAGGTTCCCATTTTTATGACTTACACACTCCCTGAAACAAAAACAGGAAAAAGAACACCTGAAAATGGATGCTTGGGAAATGGATCCGGCGATTTTCTAGTTTTTGCTGTTAGTTTCAGGTAGGCCTAGCTACCAATCCCTATCTGCTTCCATAGCCTTCAACATATGTTTGGACTCTTCGAGGATGGTTCTGGTCAAAACGAGTCAAGCATCGTTGCTTGGGAGTGCCAAAAAGGTTTGGTGACCCCTAGGGGGAACTAACATACTGGCGATGGTGGAAGAAATCCGGTAAACTCACCAGTTGAGGTTGGTTGTTCATCCCATTATTTACGGGCTGTTCTACATGCCAGGTCCAGGTGGGTTGCTTGGGATTTCTGAACCATCAACAGTATCCCACCTTGCAAAAAGGAAAATCATCGACTCAAAAGTGTCAAACGGTAGGAATATGTGAGTGTTCCCAGGAGGGTAATGTACTTTTTTTTGCAACAGAAGCCAGAATGTTTGAACATATTTCGTGATTCATCAACCTAATTTCTGAAGTCCATAAAACCATATGAAGGGAGAATTCATCATACCAAGCGTTCCTTTCATACATATTGAAGTGGCGCCAAAATAATTCACTCAAAAAACAGCCATTCATTTATAGATGTATACATTATGCATAATGTGTGTATATATAAATACATGTGTGACATACATAATGTACTAGTATATTTAAATGTATATGAAAAAAACATACGATCAAATTGCATCATATTTCACCTGCCTGGATGCAACTTTGACAAACCGTCAGTGGATTCTATGTAAAATGCCCGGAAGGGCCACGACCAAAAAAAACCAGCCTTACTTTCCATTGAATCCTGATTGTTAAAGAACGGGATCTAAAGCATCATGGTAAATGAAATCATCCCCATAAAAGTAGACAGTACAATCCTCTACCCGTAGCATCAATGTATGGTAAATTTACCTACATTTACCATAAAAATCAACCAACTGTAGGTACGTATACCATACATGTTACATGGATAGTACGGGCTAGATACCTTCAACAACCAGGGGACCTTTTATCACCCAACTGAGCCACCTCCAAGATGTTGAACATCTTCAACTCATCGCTCAACTCCAAGCTGTGAACCACCTTCTACCGTGATCTGCTGAAAAGATGTACTCTTTCTCCCACAATCATGGAAGTGGAAAATGGCTGTATTTGAAAAGTAACTACTATTGCAAGGAACCATTTTTCACTTCCATTATTATGGGAGGAAGGGTATTGTGAATAAATTCATATACATATATATATATCTATACAAAATAAATCGAATATCATACATATTCATTGTAAAGACTTTAAGAGCATATACATACATTCATATGCTATATATACACTCTAGTCTCTAGTAAGCAAAGAACAACCCATGAAAAACAGAAACAGACCATTTGGACGTTTTGTTTCCTATCTAGCAACATTTAAAAAAAAACAGCTGGCAAAGTCACAGTTCCACTTTAATAGTTCCGTGATTTGGATATTGACCCTTCCAAGTGTAAGTTGAAAACAACGTCTCGTGGGGAGCTCATGATTTTCCACAAGTTTTTTTGACAAAAAAACAGATATGAAATAATCAAAACTGGTTTGAAAGTGGATTCCTTTACTTCACAAAAAATAACACCAGTTTTTCCATTTCACTTCCATTTTTTCACTGTGTTCTCCAAGTTTTTAGGAGACAAGTCATGAATGATAGTTGATATAATCACCTCTTGGAGAGTGGTTTTGGTTTCTATGAAATTTATCCCAACCGAATACTTCCCCCAACAAAATGCACCAACGATGGCGAAGTTAGCCATTTTCATAGAATCATGGCTCAGCCAACCATGTCCCCCATTGTGTTTGAAGGACCAAGCTACTGTATTTACTGCCAATTGATTCGGAGTAGCCCCTAATTGTTGTCCATATTATGAAGCATGAACAAAGGAAACTTAAATCATTTGATTCTGCTGGTTGGTTAAGAAGTAATTATCCATGTAATATCATTAGAACCAAGGCTATAGTACCCTTCCCAAAACCTTATCCAAAACAACGGGTAACCAAAAGTCCCTCTTTGTGACTCCAACATCCAGGGATCTTAAACTTACGAAAACACCAACCTGGATAAAACCGTGAAACAACCTGAGGGGGTAGCTGGGGGTAGCTGGGGCCCAGCTCCGTGAAGGGAAATTTGGATACTCCCAGCTGGCAAGGTCGGTATCTTGTGATTCCAAACATGCGCAAGCAATGCCCTTAATGGTTAATTGTTGGCTTATGTGTGTGTGGTTTGGATTCCTAGGATCCCCTTATGAAAGGGATTGTTACTTAGGGGTATCCCTAGAATCCTAAACCACCAACACAAACCACCAATTAACCATTAGCTGATGCCCTCACTCACCCCCAAAAAAAGGTTCGCCTGTGACGTTGTCCTTTGATCACAAAGGACCAGCAAGAAACGTCGATGCTCGGGTGCTGCCTGGGACATTACATTACCAACCCAAACGATGCATCGTTATAAGGGAAATCCCGAGACCCCTGTTTTACGTTTCTTATCCTTTAACCCCCCCAAACAAATAGGGAGATCTTTTTCAACACCCAATCCAACACAAAAACAGGACAAAACATCCAGCATGTTGGGTTGTTTCATCACCAAAGCCTCGGCTGCTTCTGCCCCTTCCATCCGTTCCTCAAGGGCATCTTCATCCAGATCTGTCCTCGTCGATGTTTGCCGTTTCTGTTTTTGGGGGAGGGACCTATTTGGACTCTAGATAAGTAGGATATGTTACATGTAACTAGGTTGAATAACCAAAGTTTACTAATCAAAGTAATGTGATGTAACGTGATGTTTACTAAGCAAAGTTTAATGACCAAAACAAAAGTGCATAATCTAAAACACAATCCATTTTTTTCTACATCTACATCATATCCGAAAATCGACTTACAAGAAAGGACAGACAGCTGCATTCATCTAAGGCTCTTTATGACTCTGTTTATCACTTCCCTTGCGGTGTGGAAAAAAATCCAAAACATACTGCATCTTACTCAGCCAAAGGAGCAAACCCTACATTCTCTTCCCTACAAAGACCATATACTTCCCCCCAAAAAATGTTCAGGTCTGGCTCTTTGGCTGAGCAAATATCATAGTTTGCACAAAAAAACACGGCAGTTTTCGTCCAAATGGTCCAAGTTTCTGACTCAAAACCTTGACTTTAAAGTCTTCTTCAAAGACCCATTCACTTGGAAGCTTTCCTTCATCGCGGATCAAACCTCCTGGAGCTTTCAGAACTCAACCACATCCAGGCAAACCACATCCAATCACACACACGCACACACTTGATAAGTCAGGAAGACATAAATCTTCCAATGCAATCTTTGTTTCTTTTTAAACACGTCTAAATCTCGAGGTTTATACTGGGTCCAGAGAAGCGACTACACACACACACACACCAACAAAGGTAACCTAATACCTCTCCACCCCGTCTCCTTGAATCCATCTCTTCACAACTTCTCGTTGTGGCCTACCCTCTGAGGTGCGAGGCAAATCACACGCAGCCAAAAAGAGGAACTTCTGAACGTGAAGCCCCAACGTCAACGTCACGTGAGATGCCAAGGATTTCGCCAAAACTTCTCTGGTAGAGATTGTGGCATCCTAAGATCAGCCGATAAGCAAATTGAAAAAAGAGAGGTGCTGAGGCTGAAGTTATCTTGGTGTTGTTGTCGTTGTCTGTTGTTATTCCTTCTATGTTACTACAAACACTGCAAATATTGACAGAAACATCTACTAAACTACCTAACGCAGCTGGTGCACGACTGGGCCTCCGCATCACATCTGGCTAAAGAACTGCCTTTATACCCTAGACATCCAATATCCTCCAAATACCTTGATGAGGATCGATGTTTGGAACCAAAACCCAAACCTTAGGAGATGTTTGGGGCTTCAAACACTCACAAGGTATGACTGGATGTATGGATTAACACAAGAGATTTTCCTCTTAAAAAGCCAAGGAGCCACGGGCACCACTACGATGACCAGCTGTCCATCTACACCACAAGCTACAGTGGATCCAGACATCACGTCGGGCGACACTTCAATGGCATGTTCCACTTCGGTGGAGCTGTAGACCAAACCTGCAAGAATTTGTGCTTCATGTGGGGTGGGTAATTCATGTACTGTGTGGTTGTGTGCGTGTGTGTAGAGTTTATCAGTTTATCTAAATATTGGTCAGTAGCCTCTTGAATTGGATTAAGTAAATATAGAAATATAACATGTAGATATATATCTAAGTATGTATATATATATATAAGTATACAGGGATGCTCTCCCTCCCAAAAACAGTGGCCACCAGGATGGTGACGCTTTTTTTTGTAGAGGATCCCTTTATCAACCCCGAACGTTCCTTCTTGTCAAGGGGTTCCTGTCACAAGTAATCTTCCCCTTATAGGGGTCTCTGAAAAGTCCTACAAGAGTTTGTCTCGTTGGGAACAACAACAACAACAACAACAACAACAACAACAACGACAACAACAACAGATTGCCGCTGGAAAACAATCCACTTAAGAAACCGTTCCAGCACCGCCTCCCCCCGTTATAAGCTTTTAGCAAACAGGACCCCCACCTCATTGGGGGCCAGGAGCCATCGCAGTTGGGATTTCACATCTCATCTTGGAAAAACTTAGGTCCCTTGCTACAAGTTACACTCTGGTAAAATGACATAGCAATGGAATATGAACCTTTGCAAAAACTGTATTTCCTACTTGAAAATAGTGATATTCCAGCCAGTTATGTGAGTTTACCAAATGGTAAACTTATAGTAAGTCAATGTATGGAAACTCCCACAGAAAAAAAACACAAAAAAACTACAAAATGCTATAAGGGTCAAAGGGAGTACCAAAACTTTGCCAAGTATACACATAGATTTGGGCGCTCTATTCACACAGGATGTAAGTCACCAAAATCCCAAGCTTTTATAGCGACTCATGTGGAAGCACGATGGCACTGGTATCTTGGGGGAGGGAATCATACCAACATTCAACTATTATATCTGGCCAAATCATAACATTTCACCAACATGCATTTCCCTTATTTATAGCGAAAGAAACCCTTCGAACAAGCTACCTTTTGGGATGTTTGGTCGTGTGAGGTTGATATAATTGATTTGACGAGACTATATGATGTAATATATATAATATAAGTCTTATGAAAAACTGCTCACATTCTACACTCATATCTTTTTACCAACCTAAAATTCATCCAGCAACTTCTAAAAACTCCATCTTTGTGGCTAAAAAATCTGCTTCCCCCCCTTTTTTTTTGTTAAGTCCGAAAAAAAAAAAAACGCAAATCGCCGTATCAAACCTCGCCTGAAATCTGCAGCATGTCCTCATCATCGTTCGAACGTGATGCCAACGCCCAACCGAAACCGGTGGTGCGAGATGAGGTGCGAGCAGGCAAGGCGTGGATACCACGAGTCCACAGTCCAGCAACCATCATCACATCACCTACAAGACGGGGCCCCACATAAACCCTATAGTTATAAGGTAGTTATAAGGTTGTAAATTGGTACAACTAGGGATAAATCCAGTTATAGTAGTTAGGGGGCCCCATCTTGTATGGCAGTTTTGGATGTAAGGGAAAGGGGTGGAGCAAAAAAAAACGATTTCGTAACGAAACATTCGCTAATTGAAATGGCGATTTTAGGGAAAGAATTGGGATTGAAATGCTTGTGCCATGTTGGGACTGTTGCAGCTTCGGTTGTGGTGTCTAATCATCCTCTGGTCTTGAAGAGGGAAGTAGTATCCTCTAGTCATCCATGTCTTTTTGGTTGAGATCAAGCAATCTTGAGCCATAAAGTCCAATATATCTACCCACTGTATATAGAAAAATTGGAAAAAAACAGCGCGCCCCAAAACCCCATAGCAAAAACCACCCTGCCACCGACCGCTCTCTTGTGGCAAACCGACTTCCAACCTTCAGAATTTCCAGATTCACCCGGCCTTTTTGTGTCTTCGGGTTGTTCCAATGTAATTCCACTCCAGGCGTTGGTGATGAGACCAAATCACAACCCAACTTACAGCATGCCAACGTTGAACCCCAAGGAGAAACCAAGAAATGAAGCATCTGAGATTCTGTCGATGGATCTTTGGACCTCAAGATTTTGTTGACACAAATTATTCATTGGTGGGAAGTTTGGTATCTTGAAAGATCACGCGAAAAATACTAGTTTTTCTTCAAAATAGAAGCATCCGCAAGGGATACCATATAAGAATTTGACCATCTTTAAGGTTCATGTTCATCACCAAGTAGGTCTTTGTGTGTGTGCCTCTGATGGTAATGGTAGATTGCGCCTATAATGTTTAAATGCTGAACATTTGGAGGTTTTTGACATTACCAACAAAAATTGCGCCTGTTTTTGCATAGTGCCTGCAGTTTGGGTGGGTAAGTAGGATTCTCATGACATGAAAAAGAGTTAGCAACAAGCTCACCCTGCTTGAAAAATACAGAAAACACAACATTTGCGGATGTAACCAAAAAGTTTGGGGATAAGATGTACTGAAAAAAATCTGGGGGAATTAGCTCCAAATCGCTCCCTATGCTGCTTGAACGCGGAAAATAAACAGAAAATAAACTGGTAGTAGCTGGATATATACTTCAAAGATCAAATCTGAAAAAAAACACTTTGGTGAAACCCAACAATCTTGGAGGTCAAATTAGAAAAGAATGAGCTGAGAAACCACCAACAGAAGCGTTCCCTTCACCGAGATCAAAAGCTAAGTGACTGATCTTTGTTAACATCCATGTCATCACTTTGCAGCAAAAAACGGACATCTTCCATCTGCCAGTCATCCTTGCTCAGCAGTATCCACCTGACCAAAATTTTCATGTTTTCATGTTTCTCTAAGGTGTATCCCGGTCCCTGTGTCACTAGTGCAACGTGAAGATGAAATTTCAAGCAACAAAAATGCAAATGTACGCAAATTGTGATCTGGGTCTACCCCGAATCCATTTCCAATACTCAATGTTGACTATCTCTGGTTGATTATGGGGCTCATGTGGGGTTGTTCCATGCCCCTCTCCCTCAAAAATAATACCCCCCCAAGAAATATCGGGGAACATCATCGGTCCTCCTTGGCCTACCTTTAGGTCTTAATTGCCTAGGTTTTCTGCTTCCTCCAGGCACTACTTGATTGGCAAATGTGGGATAAGGATACATACATCCACTTTATAATCACTATATATTACCTATATACGCAAAAAAAACAGAATAGCACACCCACCATACATAAGGGTGTAATGTAATAAACAAGTTGGTCGTTGTCACATCCTTTTTGTTCTGCCCTTTGGCCTGATTTTCCCAAAGGAAGACAAAGGTGAACGACCAAGAAGACGTCGATAGAAGATCAAGGGCGCTGCCACAAAGACTTCAGAAACCTCATGGAAGTGACAGGGCAAAGTAGTTACAATTAAATGGGTGTTTCCAAAAATAAGGGTGGGCCCCCCGAAATCATCCAATTTTATAGGATTTTCCATTATTTTCACCATCCATATTGGGGGTACCTCTTTTTTTTGGAAACACCGATGTGTTTGAAACTCCTTTGACACTTGGTGTGAATTCAGGAAACTTCCTCGGTCAGCATCATGATTGGATGAAGTGTAACCCAAATGCACCGAATGTATGGTATATTTACCTAGAATAGGTGACAAATTGACAGATTCAAGGGGAAATGGTAGGTAAATGTTCCCTGCATGGAGTATCTGGGAGATTATTTGCTAGTAAGTAATGATTCTACCGAGTCTGTGTCGCCGTATGAAGAGACAAGACAACGGAGGTGAGGAGTGGTGAATAAGTATGTTACTTGTTTAACTGTATATGTGTGTTTTTTGTTTGATCTAATTTTCCAAGGCCAAAAAAGCACTGAAGTTGCATGGTTAGTTTGTTCTCTTCGGGTTAAACCTAAGCATAATCACAGTTGTGAAATAACAACAACATCATCATCAACAACAACAACAACATTGAACAACCAACGTCTTCTTGATATGTTTTGCTGTTGATTCTCTTCACGTTTTTCCTTTTGTATTTTTATCAACTTTCGGCTTGGCTTTCGGATTGGTAACCACATGACGTAGGAATCACCACCAAATTGAACACCAGTTTCCAAAAATAAATATCTCTAGAAATCCAAATGCCATACCTCGGTTTCGGTGTTTTTCAAAGGCAAAATGTAGGGGTCCTTACATGACATCTTCTTCAGTTTCAGTGTTTGGATGTCTAGGGTAACTTTAACATTACCAAAACACACACCATTGTGCAAGGTGCCTATTAAAACTCAAAGTGTTTTTTTATGCCAAGAAAACCCTCACCTCACACCCTCAAGTTTTTGGAGACGTCAAGCAACCTGGCTTCCCACCACTCGACGAAGAAGTTTCGACGAATTGGTGATGTTCAGATCCCAGTGGATTTCAGAAGTGCAATGGAACCTGTTTGGATCGTTTGGGGTTACACTCCCTAAAACTAAGATGTTGACTTTCCAAGTGGATTTTGAAAATCCAAGTGGATTTGGAGGGTTTGGGGCTAATATTTAGGCTTGGAGATTGATTGCGAACAATCTATTTAGCTACTGAAGGATTGCTAGTGTGGATACTCAAACCTCCTTACAAATTCAATTCGAAGAATGAGTAGATGAGTCAGGAACTGTGAACGGGTTGGAAACTGTTTATGCACCTCGAGATAAAAGACTCAAACAAGATGGAAGGATCTTGTAGATTTCCTCAAAGTAATAGAGAAACGTCCATGAAACGAAGCAGTAAGTAAAAAACACTACTTGAAATAAAGAAACGATCATCCAAGGATGCGTTTCAGCGAACCCCCATTTTCTACAAACTATTAAACAACCAAACTTTACTGTAGTTTCTTGACCAAAAATAGGTCAGCTTGGATGCAACTCATTCAAAAAACCCACGGCGCGATTCATGGCTTCACCCGGTCAAAAAAATGGGTGGAATATTCACTCCGCACACCTCACCCATGACGAAAACCATGAGAGGAGTCTTGTATATTTACACATAAATTTGGCTTGGTTGATTTCCATGGTAAATCTATGTAGGTAGATATATTAGTCCCATGGAACTGTCGAGGGTATACTATGTATACTGTATACTGGTTTAGTCAAAGAAAATAATTTGCTTAACATAAACCTTGAACCTTGAACAGTTTGTCATCCACAAAGTGGAAAAGTACTACTTTAATTATATATCTTCCAAGCATCATTATTTTAAGTGACTTATATATCAAAATTTCAGATGTATTTCTCGGTGTATCCACCTTCAACTCTTTACAAAGATCCAAGGTGCACAGCAGCACAATGCCATAGCATAGTAAAGGGAAGAGGCCATGGCAAGCAACTGAGCAATTTCCTGATTCTTGGATGTCCCAGGAAGTTAGTCAATGGTTAGTAAATGAGTTATGACCTACTTATAAATGGTGTATGTTGGGGGGAATCACCCACTTACTAACCTTTTACTAACTTCCTGGGACATCCAAGTTGGGCAGTGGAATTGAAAACCCCTGGGGTTGAATTGAGTTGACCTTGGCATACCAGACTTATTGAGGGTCAAACAAAAATGAACAAGCATCCTGGAATGTATAACCCATAGGATCCATGGGACTGGTATATTTACCTACAAAAAAAACATAAATATCAACTAAAATGTAGGTAAATATACCGTACATGGATCCCATGGGTTAAAGTATAACATTAGACCGTGTGCCCAAGTGAAAAATGACCTGAACATTGATGATTTTTGCTCAGATCCTCCAAGATTTCGTGGCAGACCAATGTAAAAGAAGTACCTCCCTCACCCAACATGAGCCACGCAAAAAAAACACACACACACACACACAAAACCTCCTACTTTCCATTGAATCCTGGTTGGTTAATAGGGATCCTTATTATGGTTTATTAATCTAAATATATAATAATTATAATTACAATATATAATATATTTAAATTCCCCACAAAACTGGGTCATATTTCATCCCCTACATCCTAAATAACTTACAGGGGCCCTTTTTTCATTGCTCACAATGGGAATTCCTACACCACCTGCACCAACTCGAAGTCCCACGGCGTTTGAGGTATGGTAGTTGCACTAGCCGCTTTCGCATGGGCCTTGAGTAGAATCATCCCAATAAACTCATGAAAACGCATAAATTCAGGGCAACTCATATGAAATCACCTAGCTTTGATCCCTAAATGGAGGTCACTATGAGGTCACTTAACCCTTGAAAAGGTCACTTATTAAAACTCCCACATGGGTCACGACTGGAAGAACCTGGTATATAATTCCCGAAAAAACTAACAGCTGCCACCCCCCTGAATCATAGATTCTTTGTTTAGGTGACTAACTTGGCAACTTTTCATGGGTCAACTCCAGAGTTCAATTACCAGGGGGGGACATAACGGGCCTGTGGATTCATTCCTTCAGGCCAACGAATACGCCCCGGAAGATTAACGGCACAGGAACCTGAGAATACATAATACACCCTTGGAAGAGGAACATCATCTGAACCAGACTCAGGTTCTGCTGTTGATGGAATAAATCCTCCACCACCAAGCATGTATAAAACTCGTGCAGAATTTCTTCCATCAACAGTATGTTAATCTTCGGGGGGTGTATTAGTAGCCACCTGTGAATCACAGTGTGTGTATCAAGTGTGTGTGTGTGTGTGTGCCAAATCTCCGTCACCAAACCCCATTGCAAAAAAAAAACGGTCGTGATGACCAACTTTTATTTGAAAACATATAATGCCAAACATGAATAATTAGACCATTGGATTTTGAACCCCATCTTAGTACGTCCAAGTGACCCATCTGGATCCATTTGGGAGTTTCATCCGTGACCTCTTCAAGGGTTAAGTGACCTCCATTTCGGGGATCAACGGGTCACTTGGAAGAAGCTGGTACGTCACTTCGATACAACATCTACCCTTTCTCCCATAATCAGGGAAGTGGAAAATCACCCTACAAGGAAACTACTATTGGAGATACACCCATTTTCCGCTGAACCGTGACTATGGGAGGATCCGAGTACCTGGAACTACCAATCCAACAAGCTTCACTTTTGGACCCAAATCTGCACGCAAGATCGTGGCCAAAGCCGAACTGTTGGCCCAAACTGCATCATGCGAATAGCTATAGACCGTTATTTCTTCGGACGTCCTTGGAAGGCTTCAAGAGGTTTGTCACGACAAAACAAAAATATGGTGTACAAACAAGTTACAAACAATACTCCCCTGAAGAGGGACCGCTTTAAAAAGGAAATATCATCTTCCAACCATCAACTTTAAGGGGATATGTTAGTTTTCGGGAGATTATAATTAAAAAAACAAAAATATATTGGAACAGTTTGTGTATGTTTATTTGAACATGTATTGTAAGCACACTTTGCATATGTAATATCAAAATATGTTCAAAACCATTCAAAACCTATATAGATTCCCATACCTGAAACTTATTTGTTCTCTATGGGTTGTAGAGTCTCCAATGGTCTGATGCTTCCTGCGAAAACAATCTGAGCAAACCATCCCTAAATGGGGATCTAAACGGTCAACATTCAATCATACAAAACAAATCCGTGAGTGTGATTTTTTTCTATTGGAGGAAATTCCTTCACAAAAAGTACCGCATCACAAATTCTAATGCGGAAGTACCTGGATGAATTCAAACATGTGTGGGCTTCAAAACTTTGACTGTAGTTATTTTGTCAAATACCACATATGGTCAAACACCTCTTGTCTATCCTGCCTTCAATCGTAATTGCCTCTCAGTTTCCTCTCTAAAATTGAAGAGCAGAACTACGTGGTTAATTCTGTAGTCAAAATGGGTGAACATCTTCCCTGATTTGCGGGGAGAAACATAAATACTTGAAACCACCTCGATAAACTCTTAGGATCTGGAAAACCCATCGCAACTCACTTGAGGATCTTGAGATGTCTCCTTATTCCTTTCCTACTGAGGACAACAAATAGTAGCTGAAGCTTACTAGAGATCCTGAATGTTATACAACCAACAAACAAAACAAAAGAAACGCAAAGCAACACCAGCTCCTGAAAACATAGCGACCCGTTTGAAGGGTCCGGGATCCAACAAAAAAACAACACCTTTGGGCCTTTAATAAGAGCATTTGGGACACCGGCGTTTTCAACTGGCTCCATGTGTCCGTCTCTGAAGACTTCCCATTGGAATTCTGTAGGGACCCATGGGGATGTTAACATGTTACATGTTGAAGGCGCATTTCGAGAATTCATAGCACAAGGGCATATCTGTTTTATTTACCTATGCATGTTTGATCATCCAAGAGTCAGATATTTGAAGTTGACTACAGAGTCAGTTCTATAAATTCAAAAAATTCTGCTTCGTTTTTGAAAATGAGAAAACCCTTACCATTACTATCGCTAGACATCCAGGCCACCTCCTGATGTCATTTGGACCCCCCAAAAACATGGTGACGGCGCCCGTAAGAGGCCGTGTGTTTTTGATGATGTTTCAACCGTCCTGTTTGCAGGATTTGCTAAAAACCCATGCGTTTTGCAATTCATGCTTGTGGAAATGTAAATGTGATGACCTGGATTCCCTGTAAGGGTTACCGACCAAAGCCAATTATCTTTNGCGCTGACACCAAAAACATACCTAAAAACACCGAACCTCAGGAGGAATCTCACCTCACCGTTTTGAAACAACACCGACCCGTGGCCATTCCGGGCGTCGTCTCGCAGGCTACGTGGAAGGCCGTTTGATGTACCGGAACTCCGCGGCAGCTTCCGCGCGTTGACACCGTTGACGTTGCTGGCAGCTGAGCCTGCGGGGCATGACGAAGGAGATGTATTATACAAATAAAAAAAACCGGACCTGTGCTTATTAAACTCCCTGGAAAATCTCTATATAATTAATTCTAGTTCTTTGTTATAATGACATTTTTGGGATGCTATTTGGTGCTTCCGGAAATGGAGGGTAGGGAATGATCATTGTTCAACACCCTACACCCGCAAGGTATCAAAGCTAACTACAATTCAGACCGTAAATTGAGTCTTTCAACCATCAGTTATCGGGGGTACTGCAAAATCAGGAGGCATCACAAAACGACAAGGTTTGCAATGAATATCCCCCGTATCAACGAATCACTTCAACGGAAAAGATGGACCAAAGACTCGAAAACCTCTATTTTTCAAGCTGATTTTTGGTGAGGTTGGCAGAAAACAACAAAAAAGGACATATACAAAAACCTTGGAAACCCCTTGAAGACGAGTCATTTGTGTTGAAAACTCAAGTCGTTTGTTGGGAACCATCCGAAACCCCAAAACCCCAAACAAACACCTGAAAGAGTCTGACTCCAAAACGGTCGAATGCTAAAAGTTATTTCTTTCTGAAAATATTAGGGTGTCCTATACTAGATCCTGCGAAGGCTGAGCTAAAGAACCCAACTCTCCTTTTTTTGTTTCGGGGGTTGACCTTCTATCTTATTGGTCAAATCTCAGAAAATATTGGTCATTTGGGTTCTAGGTACTTATATACATGATATCTACTTGCTAGACTTCTCACCAACTCACAAACAAGGATCCAATAAACCAACAACTTAAAGCAGTTCTCAACTGAACAGTAAGAGGGACATACAAGGTGGGCCCCTACTAGTTATAAATGGAGTTACAACCGTTATAACCCATACAAATGACCTTACAAGCAGTTTAGGAAACACCGATCTTCTAATCGGACCTTTTTGCGTCAGAGCATTTCGGCTGTTGTTGTCAAGAATGTCATAGGATCCACAAAATCCAGTATATAGTCTCCACATCCTACAATTTCTATTAACTTATTAGGGTACTACAGGATTTACATAGATTTGGGTCGTACCATACCAAACATTGACATCATTCATTTGGGGTTCAGAATTCTTCGCCACTTGGGTGTGTATCGTGGTGTATACCAAGCCAACGGTGGAATCATCCTTTCTAACGCAAACATGCACTAGTGCAATAGTGGAAAGTGTACAAACAGTAAAGGATTAGCACATGAGGTTGACATAAAAAGCCTAGAAAGACTGTGTATTTATATCGATCTACAGTGGATTTACCAGCACCTTCAAAGGGGTGCCAATTAAGCCCTAAGGGAAGATGAATTGATACCGTTTAGAAACCATGTGGCACCCCTTTGAAGGTGCTGGCATGCATGTCTGTCCGTCTTAATTGCGTGGCTGACCTCGGGGACCTACCTGCAAGAGGGGTTCTAAATGGCTGAAACTCATATCATCTAAGACTGTTAATGGAATAAATCCAAAACATCAACCACCTGGGATGCATAAAACCCCATAAATAACGGGATAAACTACCAACCTCAACAGGTGCAGGATTTCTGAACCATCAACAGTATCATATAGTCAGATTCAACATATTTCAACCAGCATGTTCAAATATACAAATAAATAGATCAAATTGACACATATCTCATATACAGAATATATTTGCTTATACTTATACTCATTAAATATCAAATTCGTATTTATTCCTATTTGCAGCACACCACACAACCTTTTGAAACGAGGTGCCAAATCAATTTCTCTGGCAAATGCGAAGCGTCCAGGAGAACATTTAAGACTGTTGGTCAACACAGGCGGTGATCCTTGGTCAAATGAGCCAAGAAAAAAAACCTCCTACTTTCCATTGTACTGGTTATTTGATAGGGATCACCGTAATGCCCCACATAACTTAACAACCAGGGATTTATTCATTGGTCAAATGAACAAATGACCTATTGACAGGGATTCTGGATTGGGGTCCCACTATGTCCATGGAATTTCACTTGAAAATGGGGTATAGCTGAAGGACTTGCCAATCATCAAATATGTCTCACCTCACAGTACCATGTCAGGAAGCTCCCAAATTCGTGAAATCAAGATCATTTGGGAGGAATCTTTATTTGCATTTGATCCTTGAGTTTTGCAATAGTTTTTTGTTGGGAATGGTTTGTCCCGACACACTCAAAACCATTGTTTTGGGCAGGATGTAAGTCATCATACAAATCCAAATGGACATTCTGACATTCTTTGCTTCCAAATCACTACCCGAAGAAGGTGACAAGCATCATTGAGTACTTTAGCACCTGTCACAAAATCCCATAAACCATGTATAAATATATATATATATGTGCATATTGTTGTACACTTAGCTTTTACATAGGAGACAATATATCCAATCATCAATATACAGATTGCTATGGTATTTGAAGGACACCTATGCATGACAAGAATTGCGATCCCAACTTTCCTATCAAAATCCACCATGCAGAAGGACCGGGTAAAAAGTGGTGATTTACACCGCTGAAATTTAACAAATTGATACCCAACATCACCAGATGCTGAAGGAGTTACCTTTTCCAAACCATGTTTAGTATCTATGTTAGGGGAAATTCCGGCATGAACCTTCTTCTATTTACAGTACTTAATATTGGCTTCAATAAGAAACACCCCATTGGCTTCAATAAGAAACACCCCACTAGTTTGCTGTCATCATATCATATATATATATAATTCTTGTTGTTGGGGGGTTCTTAGTTTGAAACATCCCATTGGTATGTGCGTGGATCAATTTCAGTTCCTTCATCTCCAATGCTTGATGTCACCATCGCTCAGCCAATCAAGCAATCAGAAATGGATGCGGTTTCATTAGGGTATGACCATTCTTGATTAACCTTGACACATGCAAACAGCCATCACCCAAGAAAATTCACATGAGACCAATAAATTTATGGTTTACTTTTTGTACATAATGATAATGAAAATGATTCCAAACACAACGTCTTTTCAGCAATTAAAGCAACGAAACATTCCTAAACGTGAATCAAAGCTATAATTTTGGAAACTATTCCAGCAACCCCCAATTACCTTTCCAAGGATTCCGGTAGGGGGATATGTCACCAGCACGTCTCCCACAACAAGCGTCCAAGACGTTCCCATGTGCGTTGGCGATGTATCTCTTGGACATCCTCGGTGGATACACGACAATTTTGGCCACTCAAAATTCAGAGTACGTAGCTAGCTATGTAGCTATGGAAAATGGCATCGGAAATGGTGATAAGTCATACCACATGCCTCTCTCATAAATCATAGGCTCTCAATAACTCTATATAAACAAGGGCGTTTACATCCCTGACCTGAAGTTTAACATGGCCCCTGAAAAGGGACCATTTCAAAAGGAAACTACTTTTCCAACCATCATTTGTTTGAGAGGCGAACTGCTATTTTTGTTGGATTTTTGTGTCCATATCTGAAACTGAACCTGGATGACATCATCTTTAGGATCAGCACTCCCTATACCTTTATTTACCACTGGCATCCTGAGTGGGTCTGGTAGTTGCAAAACATATCTACAAGGTATTACCCCGTCACCAATTTTATAAATAAGAAGTTATTTATAAGCCATATAAGTAGGTTTTTTTCACCCCAATTATATAAACACCCATTTCTTTGAAGGCCATTAGAAAAGGTGGCACCCATGTCACTCCACGAAAACAACGGGTGACGCAGCCCCACCTTTCCAGGTAAGGCAAGGGTTTTGTGACCGATGAAAAAAAACAGGGCGTTAACTAACGGCTGTGACCGATAAGTTCTCGGGCCATTTTTTTGCTTCACAAGGAAACCTTAAAAAAAAAAATGTTGACCAAATTTCTTAGTCACAAAAAAGAACATAGCCACTTATATGAGTCCCTAGACATCCAGGGCCACCTCCTTAGAAGATGTTTCGACCCTATCACCTACCTAAAACACCGAACCTCAGGAGGTGTTTGCAGGATTTTGCATGTATAGGGAGTAGCAAAAGGGAAGGGGGCCTACTCTTCATCAAGCACTCAAGTTCACCTTAGGAATCATCCAAGCATGTCTTTTTTTGAGGGCTGTTTAGTGAAGGAAATGATTCTTGAAAATATCACTGCTGTGCACATAAAACCCCAAGAAACACCCCACCCTTGGACCGAGATTTATGTCCCGCAGGTGAAATAAACCAACTTACTACCCCTTGGAAGTTTAACAGCTCGCACCTGAAAATATACCAAAAGGAAAGTCGTCTTCCAACTTCAGGGGTGTAATGAGTTACTAACTTCCATGGACACCCGTTCCGTTAAAAGCAGCTTGCTCCAGCGAAAACTGACCGTTTTCCGCATGGGTTTTCTTAGCCGTGGATCTTTGCGATAAAAACAACATGTGAGCCACAAAAAAACAGGCCGGGTACTTTCCATCTGGTCGTTGAAGAACGGGATCCCAAAACATCTGGTTCATGAAATAATCACCATACAACTGCGTAGTATTTCATCCCCTATACATCCAAAAAAACAAATGGATACACATGAGTTTTTTGATTGCTCATGTAAAAGCTTGAAAGCTCTCGGCCTTGTGAAACAGATAACATCGCCCTGCGATATAAACACATCCCAAGCGGCCGTGGCATCCGTAGCTGTGCTTGGAGCAATAAAACATGGGCAAAGTTGGGCATAGAGACATCCCCAGAAAGCAACCAACTGGTCCTTAATTGCAAGTGTTTTGCCTGAAATCGTCCAAATATTTGGTCAGGATCGGGGTGAAAGGAACCCTAAAAAGCGGAACCTCGGGAGATGTTTTAGGGTTCAAATACGGATGTCTAGGGTTTGTTTTGCAAATGCAAACTACGGAACCACTGAATACTACAACCGTTCGACATGAAGCAGGATCGGTCACATGATGTTTTAAGTATATGCAATATATCATATATCTATAAAGATATATTAAAGAAACTAAAAATAATATACACAAATAATCGCAAACTCATGGCGAGAGTGTGCCAAGCTCGATATCTTCAATGCATATCAGTGGATCATGAAGGTTAATTAAGGGCCCCTACCAAATTAGGGATGAGTATTGTCCCACTGTTTCAGGGTTTAGGCATGCCCGAATATATGAGTTGTCTTCATTTTCAAGGGAGTCCCCTTTATCCCCTTTAACCTTTAATTCGCCTAACTCCAGTGACTGGCGAGTTGGACAAATGACATTCCAACATGGAAAACAACCAAGTAATTTCGCAACTTGGCCATACAAAAAGTTGCCCTCAACCAACCAGATCCCCGTTTTTAGCAACCAAGTATCCAAGCGTGGTAAATCAGGATCCACCAAAATGCGATCGGAAAAATGCTTTGCTTCCTGATAATTTGAGCCGAATTCTTTGAGATCAGTTTCTCTAGTTGGTAGTTTCATCCCACCTGAAAAAATATTAGTCAAATTGGATCATTTCCCATCATTTCCCCATATTGTTGTTGAGATCCTGTTTTGAGATCCCTCCCCGCCGACAAAAAAAATCAAATTGGAGAGTTCCCTTATTCGTTACCGTTACACCCATACCCATGTATCCAACTGCCGGTCAAGTAAGGTTTACTGGCATTACATCTCCCTTCTGGGCCCTCCTGTAGGATTGTTGTTTTAATTACTTGGTGATGATTGTTGAGTTGGGAACTTGGGTAGTGAGTATGACTCACTAGTCTCAACCAGCCCTTCTGAGGCGACCCTCCCAGGTCATGATAGCCTTGTGAAATAGAAACGTTGCCTATAACGATAGCCCCGTTGGGTTGTGGCCTATGTGAAACTGAAGGGTGTATTTGGACTCGTCATGCTAAGGCACTGAGTCCTGCAATCTTGCAGCCAATTCTTGGGCAAAGGAGCGCAATCGCAGGTAGCTCAAGTACTTCACAGTTCCTCCGCCATCCTATGAGCCACAAAGCTGTGTTTTTTCGACAAGAAGAATTCAAAACAAAGAATCGTCAAACTAAAGGACACACACACAAGAGTAACAACAACCACAACCAACCACAAAACAAGAACAACAAGAACAAAAAAACAAACGAAAACAAGAACAAGAACAAGAACAAGAACAAGAAGAAGAAGAAGAACAAGAAGAAGAACAAGAACAAGAACAAGAACAAGAACAAGAACAAGAACAAGAACAAGAACAAGAACAAGAACAACAACAACAACAACAACACAACAACCACAACGACAACGACAACGACAACGACAACAACAACAACAACAACAACAACAACAACAACAACAACAACAACTCACCACTTTCCAACTTCAATAGGGAAATTTAAACGCCAATTTTTGCTGCAAAGGATTTGGGTCAAGTTCCTACATGGCTCTTAGCGCGCTTGCCACGGCGATGCGGACTCACAAGAAAGAACTAACTTTTGTAAGGAAAAAAAATGACTCAAAAACGGCTAACATGACTTTTGCTTTGTTTTTTTTGATTTCATCCCAAGTAAATCATAGGCTTTATGAATGTTTGTATATTTCTTGTCATGTTTCCCATGGTGTTTCTGTTCCAAAGACGCCCACCCGATCCCACCACGCGTTGATCCTCATAGATAGTCACCCCATATGCTTCACCCTGGGAAGCTGCATCCAGGGCCAGCAACAAGGTGGAAGGAGTTTCACGTAAAGGACCACCCGAGAAGTAGGGCATGGCGGCGGCATTTTGCGGCAGCTATGCGGCTAGGAGAACACATGGGAAAACCCGTGGAATTTATTTGTTGATGTTGTCAGAATGCGTTATTTGTTCATGCATTTTTCAACGTACCAAAAAATATGTTTAGTTTCAGGAATTGAATTATCTTACTACTTATATTTATTTACATGGATATGTTGGCATTTTCTATGGTCAATCTCGTAATGACCATAAGCATATCTCATATGTGTGAAGGGTGAATTTGATCATATTAATATTTCACCAACCTGGATGCAATCCTGACATAGCCCCGGGAGGAATTTCTATGCACTATTTTTTTGAAGCAGAGATTAGTTGTACTCATGATGCTGGAATAGAGTCATTTGCCTAGATGTTCCAAGTTTACTGAAAGAGTGAGATGTTACTAAGATTAATATCCTTATAAATTTAAAATAGCCTTTACAAGTTTGGGTCAGGTTTCATGGACAAAATAAGTAAACATTGGGTAAAAGTCACTCTCAAAAGGCAGAACTTCCAAAAATCTGGAGCCAACTTCTGCAGTTTCGCATCCCCGAAGGTGTAAACTAGAATGTTCATTCACCCACCCAACACACCCAAGGCACCAGTTTTGGCCTTGGTTTCCCTGACAAAACAAGACGATCCTTTCCTATTGGGTCCAGCCATCTTTTCAGGACGAAAATGCTGGTAGTTTCAAGGGAGTTTTTTACGTGGCAATTGGCGGTTTGATCTCAATATTTCTTGTACAACATTTTCCTGGACCACAGGTCCAGCAAAGATCCTTGAGGTTTCCACTGATTGCTACATTTCTTTTGTGGGGAGGGTGGGCTTTTTAAACCACAGATTTTGCTACCTTCCTTGTTGCAAGTGGTAGAAATGTTGGTCATTTCAAATGGAGCAACTTAAGCCATCAACCAATGGTGCTTACAATTACTCCCGCATTTTATCCCTAGACATCCAGTCATAACTGTTGAGGATCGGTATTTGAACCCCCAAACATTTCCTGAGGTTCGGCTTTTCAGGCTTCCTTTCACACGGATCCTGACCAAATATTTGGACGATTTTGGATGTCTAGGGCAAAAAGGATCTAATGACTCTGATACAAAGCACTGAAGCTATGAACCGCTTCCCATTGATTGTTAAAGTACGGGATGTCCTGCTGGTACTCAGTATATAAATGGATGTCCTTTCACCCCTATAAAAGACTTTGTTGTAGGTTGTCTACATCCCATAAATAGGTGAAAAACAAACCACCTGACCTTACTAGTAACTAACTTTGAGCCGGACACCCCAGGCAACAAAAATCTGCAGGTGATTGATCCACCTGGAAAGCCCCAGGTGAAAACGCTGCCGAAAAGAACGCTGGCAAAGGGAATCTGATCATTCATTCAAATTCCCGTGAAGATGAAGATTTTACAAAAATTGGAATGTATGCCACCAACTTGAGGGTTTAATCCAACTTAAAGGGAAATTTGAATCTTGGCTGTTGAAGGGAATCTGAGGGTTTAACAAAAATCACGGTAGCCAGCAAACTGAAGAGTCAAAATAATTCACCCATGAAGTTTCAGAACGAGTTTACCCCTTAAAGCCATGATGGGACGTGGAACCACGACCGTTTCCTTTCCTCTTGGAAAGGCGCATGCTATTGCCAACTTCCCCCGATACTGGAATTGCCAACTGTTCAACCCAAAAAAAACATGTTTCAACATGGATTCACAACATCCAAAATGTATCACAAAAGAAACACTTAATGACCTAATGTATGTTACTATTTACCTACATCAACCATTCATGTAGGTAAATAGATCTTGAGTGTCAAGGCAAGTCATAGTAAAATCACCCACGTATGAAACAATTACGGCTGGTCAACCAACCCCCCCTGACGTACCAACCCAGAAATAAGGCCTTATTAAGAGGCAATTAACCTTATTAAGGGGTAGGTTGCCTAGCCATGAAACAAAACCTTGGGCAAAACCTGTTATGTCTTTTGACTGCCGCCTTTGATGCCACCCTTGTGATTTCATGACGTTGATTTTTTGTCCGAGAGTTTTCATCATGAAAGTATATATAGGTAGACTAAATGAGGTTATAAGTTATAACCCCTATAAGCTTCAGTTTTGCGCGACAAGTGTGATTTCGGCCCTTCCCATTGTTTTTTCAATGAAGTCACCAGCGCAAGTGGACGCACAACTTACGTGTGACCAAAGGCGTTGTTGAGAAAACTTTTTTAAGGGAAACATTTGACATTGAGCAAACATGGATTTCATGTAGCAATCGGGTCTTTGAGTGATCATATGCAGTTTGTAGATATGGGCGCAATGAGTTCAGCTTAGTCAAATGTACTTGTACCATGTATCTTCTCCCTGTCAAATGTCGACGTCAAACACGCCTAAAGGATACAAATCTCAGCTGAATCTGAAAACCCGCTGGTTTAGTGTCTTGATTTGTAAGGGATCGCAGGGTTTGCCATAATCACCTGAAACAACCCTAAAAAATAGGAGAAACCCTACATCACCGAGGGACAATGCCTGTTCTTTAGGGTTGATTTTCCCATGTAAGAAGGTTCTTATGGTGGACCCCGGATCGGAATCCAAAATTCCGAGCCCAAAAACCAATTAAAAATGGGGTTAATGGGTGCCCATAAAAATATCTTTTAAATGGGTAACATAGGGGTTGCCACCCCTGTTACAAAGGGATGGGTAGGAGAACAATCTCTTACAGTTGGACCAAGTTGGACAATTAAGTCCCAGAAAATGCCTTTGCTCTAGTAACCATGCATGCCTGTTTCATGTAAATGTTGTTGGTTTTGGGGAAGGGGTTATATACCTATGTTCATTAGAGATGCATCATTTGGGACACATATGACCCTTGTATGGACACTGACACTACCAGATGTATATTTTATCCTGCCAAATTGCATTAAGATTTAACGGGCCCAAAACGAATGTGGTTCTGACTGTGCTGTTGAATAGACAGATCAGGTGAGGGTATTTGTCTTGGCAGTAATCCAAGATATAAAACATTTATATACAGTACAAAGATAGTAAATGCACCTCCACCATGAACCAATATTTCCAAACAGCAGAGTGAATATATTGATTAACAAGTGAAATTCTTGAATAAAACTCCTGTAATGACAAACAAATCAATGAACATGTCGACACATGTCGAGTAAGAAGAAATAAGCCATTTAAATACTTTGCATTTGAATTTCATTTAGTTACGAAAACACAAAAGATCAACCCAAATTTTCTTTATTACCCTTCAACTAGTCACTTTGCGGGTTCCTGCTGGGTACCTTTCCCAATTGATCATCTTGTTTGCAGGAACAGGGTTTTCACAAAATATTGGTTCCCTGGAAATCAAACACTATCAAACTCATAGTCCCCAATTTTGGATGATCAAACATTCAATACTTCAAAAAAGTCGTCGACTTGGTGAAAAACACATCTTTTAAAATGTTCTTTGGATTTCCAGGGGTGATGATAGCTCTGGTGGTTGTAGGATTTCTTCATGATAATCTTAGCTGCCGAGCTGATCATTTCCAAGCATGCAACAAAAGTTCCATCCAGGCAGGTCGAATCTTGGTATGAAGGAACCTGTCTTAAGGATATCGATTCCACGGTCCACGGGGTGTTTCTGAACCTCCCGTTGTTTTTTTTTGGAGACGAAAATCGGCCCCGACACCTCGTGGCCTAAGTAGGGGCCCATTTCACTCCACTGATTTCGGGGTGAACAAAAAACCACTTACCCGTTGATTTTCGGTCATCTATAGGGGAATTAACTAAACTAACTCCATAACGATCGGCTGCCCCACCTTGGGACCTTGATGCCGATCAAACCTTGGGGGATGGCTTGCTCCAAATGGCTCCCCCTGTGCGCAGCAGCTTGGCAGGATTCCATCTATGTCTATCATCTTAAACCAAAAAAACCTTCAATCACATCTGCATCTATCTCGTGTTCAGTTCCTATCCAGCAACAATGGAAAGGGAAGGTTAATAGAAATTGCCTAGATACTATGACAAGTCATACTAAACATGCAATTGTCCTGGTGATCACTGTTAGTTGGAAGGGAATACACTCAACATGAATGTCATATATTGATGCAACTATAGTATAATATCCCTTTCCAACAAACTGGTAATTCATTTCTTCAAGACACCAATTTCATCGCGCAAGTCGGTGAATCGTACCTTGACCGAACAAGAAAAAGATTTTGCGCGAAGCGAAATCCTCCCGTTCTGTCTTTTCTTTCCATGGATCTTAAAACAACAACGTAAAGCTGTCAGTCAGAACGAGCCCAACGCATCCTCAGTGGTTACCCTCTGGTTAAATAGCAGGATTGGAATGGATTGGATGCAAATCCCCGCTTCGCCGTTTGACATTGTTTCTACGTTGGGTTTGACGGAGCAAGTAATAACCACGCTGATTGTAAGTCACCATTAACACATCGTATGGCTTTTTCGACTAGCAATTGGCTTATAAGCTTACCCGACTGTAGTCACTTAACCCAAGTATTACTTGCATTTCATTGCTTTAAAATGGTTGGAGCATATCCAAAAGACTGTTGATCTAATGGTGATTTCCTTTGGCAGAAAAGATCAACCATCACCAAACAAATCTAGTTGGCGGTTTCAACACATTCAAAGAATAGTTGTCGAATTGGATCTTTCCCCCAGAGATTTCAACCACTTAGGGAATTCAAAGTCACTGTTTTATTTTGTCGCTCTGAACTCCTGAGATCACATGTTTAGCAAACCATCATGCAAAACGTTGTTTGGGATACCCTCATTGAAACCAACAGCGAGTTTACCTCTAAAAATCAAGGAGGTTGGAAAATCGGGGTTTGCCACAATCAATTGAGAAATGTCCCTAAAAAAATGGGAGAAACCCGGCACATCACCAAGGGACAAACGCTACCAGTCAATCTTTAGGGGCCCGATTTTTCCATGTAACAAGGTTCAAGGTATGAGGGTTTCAAATTATCTTTTTTTTCGCCTGAAATACAACGAACCCGGAACGCCAACAACTGGAGGTTTGGGAAAATGGTGTGGGCTTGGGATGGAGGGCCCTAGCTGTTTAACACCCCTCTTAAAGCCCTTTTAAAAGGCGATTGCGACCAATAAATACCCACTTTGTAAGGTGTATAAGGGGTGTATTATTAAGGGTACCATCCGAAAGGTACCATTTTCCCATGATGCACATTTTCCTTCTCAAGTGGGTAAGTTTCAGGCTTCATGTTAGTTTTCGACTTTGTAATTGATCCATCTGATTCTGCGGAAATTTACCATATACCTACTTACTTCAAAAACATACACACACACACAAAAAACCGTAATAAGTTATGTTTTGTACAAGGATGGTACAATCCCTGGACTAAAAAAATCACTTTCCGTAGAATCAATCTAGAGTATATATGTGATATTTGATATCTGGGAAACGCTGAACATCATTCGACTCCAAAATGGACTTACCAATACTATATGTTACAGTTATTGCTGTTTCTTTGAGCCCGATCCACAGCAGTGCCATATCTATTTGTTTATCTATCTATTTATCTATCTATCTATCCAAAACATATATTTACCATATACACTTCATATATGAACATATAGTTAAAGGGGGTTAGGGAGGTAAATGCTCCCACTATATATAAGTAGTGTCTTTGAAGAAAACATCAGGGTTTTCATGATCAACTCATGAGTCTGGAGAGGATTTCGCGTTCACTTCGGTGATGGCCTTGATGGCTGTCCACTTCAGCAATTCCAAAAAGTGTAACTTGGTAGTTACTTTATCCCATGATCTCTCTCTCTCTCTCTCTAAAGAAATATTTATCCTTTTTTTTTACAAAGTACATGTCATATATATATATATACATGTATTTCATCTTCACTTCGAAAGATCATCGGTCCAACTCAGATGTGTGCTTTTTATTTTTATATTTTCCTAAGACACATTTCTTTGAAACAAACAGTTTCGTCCTGGATTTGCCCACCATTTTGGACCTTCGTTTTCCGTGCATCCCTTTCAGGACTCGGGCGAAGTGCTGAGAAGAAAAAGGTAGAGACCGGTAAGAATCGGCGCGGTTTTCGCAGGTTTTCGTGGTCATCCCTCGAAATGAGTTGCTTAATTGACTGGCTGGTGAAAAACAAAAGGGTGACCTTTCTTTGAGCTAAATCAACGCAAGTCAAAAAAACATATGTGCTTAACAGGAGCTCATGATGGCTGGTGTATCCACACATCCCTAATCATCCTCTCGAGATTTTTGGCGAAGGAAAAAACCTCACCTTCCCTGGTCTCTTCGAGCGACTTGGAAGCATTAGAAATCACCCCCGGATCCCACGGCAGCCAAAAAGAGGGGAGAATGTTTTAAAAAAAACATTCGATAGACTTCACCGGAAGTTATGCTTGGGTTGTGAAGTTTCACTGTTTTTCTTTGGAATGTTTTCGTGATCACAAATGATTTAGTCATTTTGTTCAGCAACCATTTTTGTTCACACCAAATGGGGTTGGAAAGTACATATGTCATGTATGTATATATCAATAATCATATATAAATATGTATACATAAATCTGTATGTAAGATTATGTAAGTAACATTAAACAGTTTAACAAAGAAGCAAATGTAATCTTTGAAAGCTTCATCTTTTGGGTTTCAAAACATTGATTTTCCGAAGGTGTATCAGAGTTGCACGCAAACCACCTGTTTTTCGTCTTTCCAATCATTCATTCAAGTACCGTATAACCCTCCAAACCTTTATACCCAGGTCCACTCAATGTATGGTGTCTTTACCTACATTTACCACCTGAAGTACCAAAATGTAAGGAAATGGTACATTGAAAGTCTGGGATGATACACTCCCTAAAACTGCCATAATTAACCCCTAAAAATGATGGTTTCCAATAGGAATCTCCAAACTTCCAGGGGGAAAACCACCATGTTCAGGGGCGAAAATGTTAATTTCAGGGAGGGTACAATATCAAGAAGGCCTTGCCATTTGCCATTTCACCGGGAAATCACAAGGCTGGGACACCTCCAAAATTTCACGAATAGATACCAAAAATGGAGTGGCATATATCATTTCCTTTCAAATTATTTTGGGTATCAATTCGTCAAAATTCAGGAGGGGTACATTTTACGCAAGATCCTTCGGGCGTCTTACCCGGCTCCCAGCCATGTTGAGTAGGCAATCATAGTCCTGAAACCTTTCAAAAAACAAATCATAGAACTCTCACGTCAACTGCTTTTTTGTTTGGGATTCCACTCCTTCCACTCACATCATCGTGTTTTCAGCCGTATTCAAGCCCCGGTATTAAGGGATTATCAACTACCATTATCCCCTAATAAGGCCTTCTTTCCTGGGGGGAGTACCCTGAAATTCCCATAATGTTAAAGAACTGCATGTCTTTTCATGCCTTTCTCCGTGCCAGTTTAGGGTGCTAGACAACCAAATCAACCAACTACATCAGTAAGTAGTCAATTTCTCCACATGTTCTTTATACATTCACGGAATCCGTGTGGGAACCATAGACTCCATTGCTAGTCTAACATGTACATATCTATTCAAACATATGATACAGCATTCATCTTCAGTTTTGTGTATTTTGGGATGTTTTCCCAGCAACAAATCACCACGTTGGGAACATGAAACAATTACTAAGGGCATCTAGGAAAGGGAAACATGCCATTATAATTTGTAAATAGATATATATGTAATATGTATATATTATATATCCCTAAGGATCCAGACCACTCCCTAGAGTAGGATTGAGGGTTCCAATCCCATCCTTAGAATACGAATGTGTGGGTACTCGCTTTTTGGGCATATATGTATATCTTGTGAAATCAACAAATACTAAACTTCTAAACCCCATAGGATCCATGTTTAGTCTAGAACATTTACGAAATATATACCATTAAAAAAAAAACCATTCATGTATATTAGGTAAATCTACCATTCCCACGGATCCGTCATGGGTATTGACATATGCTCAGATTGTGCAATTTTTTGCAATCCAAGAACGACCGTTTTCTCCCATCCACGGAAAAATCGATCGTTACCTGGCGAAGTGATGTCATGAAAAACAGCATACAAAGCACCGGGATCCTTGAAAGAAAGAGAACTTGGATCCTGAGTTTTTGTCAAAACCTGTCCAAAAACAGCAACATGACAAAACACAATATGTGAGCGGCGGCTTTTATTTATTTGGAAGATGTAGGGAGCACCCCCACCCCGTTTTACTCTTCAGGTTTTGGGACTTTCCAACATGAAAACCTATCCCGTTTTGGAGTCCCCTTCATCTCGTTTTGATCTCGTTTTGTAGGTGAAACCAACTATATATTCCTCAAATCCCGCCATCGGTCACATCAACTTTTCAACGGAAATAAATGCGGTTGCACATATATTTCCAACAAAGAAACTTTGTTACATGTCCCATAGGATGGTTGGGCCTGGAACCTTTACCTACATTCACCAAAAAAATCAACCATTCATATAGGTAAATATTCCAGCCCCATGGATTGTATGGGTACATGTAGGACTTTTGTTTTACAGAGTTGGTGATTTGGCTGAGTATTTGGGACTAAACGCGGCTTCCCCTTTTAAAAACAATCAACCTAAAGAACGCTGGAAAAGACAACACATGGGCCTGGCAATTCTTTGTGACCTTTTCGGGATGGTTAAGTAACCCTTTCAAATCTTTCAATGGCTAAGTGACCTCCAAATAGGGGATCAAAAGGTCACTTTAAATCACCTGGGGATTGTATAGTCATTATCAATATCCGAAAAAAGATCCTGCACATAACGAACTACAGTAGCTGGTGGTTGAACCACCCATCAACCAAAAAATATGACTCAAATTAGGCCATCTACAAGGTGGGGGCCACCAGTTAGAAGTGGAGTTGGGGAACTCACCCCTATAAATAGCCTAAAATATAATAAGTCATACTGGAGTTTACTAGCCTACTTAAAGGGGGGAGGTGGTGAGGCGGCCCCAGCATCGTTTGAAGTTTTCTAGGATTCCGGTGCTATGAAGGAAGGATGATTTACTCCAAATCAACCTCAAAACGCAAGGTGTCAGACAACTCCTCGTCCGGAAGCATATTCACTTCCTGCCAACAAAATAACATGAGACAACTCATTTACGATAGTTGCATCGGTTCAATAAGGTTGATAGAAAACATGGAAAACCAGCCAACCAGCCTTGTTTCGTTACCTCCCATGTTTGCTGCAGGATTTCAGGTGCTACATGAATCCAATATGGGATACATGAATCACCCGTAAAAAGTAAATTTTCGGGGCCCCGAAGAATCCGTTGGACTTTTGGAAACGCCACTTGAAGGAAAAAACAGGTTGGAACATGTTGAAAAGGTCCCGAAGTGCGTGTGAGACATGCAAATTGCGACATTGGGATGCATCACCGGTATATAAAAATAAAACAATATCTAAAACATCTACTGCATGGGCAGGCATTTAAAGTAGAATCCAAAAATAAAAAAATAATGTACATGTTTATAAATATATAAACCATTTGCACTCATAAATTTTTGGGCATCCCAGGAATCGGCATATGTCGCTCTTCTCCTGGACTGCCGTATGCGCATAGATGGCCATTTCCACCGCCGCATCTTTGTGACCCGCCACTATCTCCAACAAACGTTCCTTAGTTCGCCCAAAATGAAGGCGTTGGTAAAATGGGATCTGTGTAGTTCAGGGGTTCTACTAGATTAGTCATTAGTCCTTGGGAACCCAACAGGAACAAAAACATCAATCAGCATTTCACGCCAATTGCTCCATGGGAAACGAATCTTTACATTTACCATCATTTACCATAATTTAGGCAAAAAAGGTAGGCAAATATTCCATGGAGCAGTTGTCAACTTATCACCCCTTTCTGCAAGCGGAAAAACAACATATGCCTTAATTGTAAAAGCTGGTGCTTCACCATGGACCGGGCCGCTGTTAGTTTCAGAAACCCAAACCACCTGATGACCATGAGTATCCCGTTCTTGGAAAATAATTTCACGTCTGATGTTGACTAAGCATCATCATATACAATGTCTTTGTCAAAACAAAGCAACTGGTTTCCATTGACGTGAATCATATCGATTGGGACTTGGAGTCCAACATAACTTAAGCACTTGTTCGTCCAACACAGTCGTTTTACCTCTTTGGCAAGGAGTTGTTCTGAGTCCACGGCTCCTACAAGAAAACGCAAAGGTGCTAGATTGTCCAAAACATAGAACACATGCACATATTCCAAGCAACCCATCAATATGCAAAGAAGTCCCATGTACATCTATCTCACAAAATAAATTAGGCTGAAAATACATATCATATAATTGGATTATATCCAAGCTTTAAAAAACATATCAGTTAGGTTATATAACTGTAATGTAATGGGAGTTGACCCAGGGCCCATCCATCTTCATGCCCACCCCAAACAATTAACATGTACCCTCCCTAAAACGAACATAGCACATGAAGATCAAAGGTTGAAAGATTGAAGTTCCCTTTGGGGTGGCATTTTTTAGAGTTTTTGCTGGCCCATTAAGAAAAACCAATGGATTTTGTTGTTCCCTTCTTCAATTCTGCCAGGCACTAAAGGTATGGTCTATTTACCTTCGTTTATTTCATTTGGTTGATGTTTATGGTACATCTATAGGTAAATAGACTATACATTGAGTGCCTGGCCACAACACAGAAAAAACTACCCGAAACGGGAAAAAATCACGAAACAGTTCAACCTTCCACCCCCAAAAAAGACGCGGGTAAATGGCCCTTTGTTGGTTAACGACCCCATAGCTCATCAAGTTGTTTTGCTTGTTAGACACCAAGTAATCGGTGGAATTTCAATGGGGCGGCTGGCAAAGGAATGTTCAATGTGTTGATTTTGTGAAATGGAAAGTTCCCGCTCGTTTTGTTGAACTTCATCAGGTTTCGTGTGAGTTTTTCCGGGGAGTGTAGCAGTGTAGTTGTTACCTCATGTGGGTGCTCCTGTGAATGGAGTTATGGACCCCTACTTATAACTGGTGACGGGCTGTGCCCACATTGAAACAACCAAGTGAGCCGCGAAAAAAACCCGGCCGTACATTCAATTATACTCGTTTTTTTTATAGGGATCCTTATTTCATGGTTCATGGATAATCCCCCACATAAGTGGATAGTATTTCATCCCCAACAAATCCCCTAAACAACCGAGGACTTTTTTTTGTCGCTCAAATCATTTTCATCTCCGCACCACTTTGGAAGCAAGGCACTGGCTTGAGACATAACAACGTGGCACCCTTTGCACCTGGCGCCAAAAATTCAAGGTTTTTCTCGGACAAATCTGCAGCTGAAAATGGCTAGTCAACCTACCCCTTTCCAAGGCAACCCCCCTAGAAATAAGAGCTTATGATCAGGGCTTATTTAAGCATGGGTTTCCCTTCATAAGGCCTTATTAAACCCTTATTTCTTCGGGGGGGGTTACGTTGGGGGGGAGAGGTTGACCAGTCATGATTGTTACGGCTTTTTGAAAAATCCTTAAGGAACGGACCGAATGGAAATGAATCAACACTCGATCACAGTACCGAGCGTTGTTCAGGGATGAGAACCAGGCCAAAACAAACATTGGTGGGGATGGTTTGATGCCACCTCCTCCACCACCTTCCCCATGGATGCAAAGCAGATTGCTCGTGGGAAAAGCCAACTTTTCTTTGGTACTGAAGAGTTTGTAGCTGCTAACCATTGATGTCCTGGTCATTGGAGCCCAGCCAGCAACTCTCGGATCTGGCGGTTCAAAGTTTCCCGCTCGATCTGGACTCGCGTCTTTTGTGGTGGGAGCTTCTTCACTTTGACGATGTCCTTTTTGACCGTTGCTCGATCATTGAAATGTTTTGGCCTTCAGGATGTTTCCCTTCAAAGAAAATTGCCGCCTCAGGCTGTGTAAAAACCCAAAACCTTGAGGTATGGAGTAGTATAGGCACTCCCACAACACCTGAATGAAGCATCCCGGATGGAAGATCCAGGTATATACACGTCTGAAAACTAACATGACATTGGAAAAAAAACGATTTTCAATAGGATATCAGGAAATGCATCTTCATTCATGGTGGATTTTCCAGCTAGTGAGCTGTTGGTTTTGGGACCCTCGAGTCTACCAGGGCCCCAACCCATACGTATCCATGTGACTTGTATATTTACCCACACGCATGGTTGATTTTTTTGCGAGATGTGGTGGTAAATATGTAATACATGGATGCTATGGGCAAGGCATATGATGTGTATAAATTCTACTCCAGCCAAATACAACTTACCCTTCCTTAATTGAAGCCAGTGAGACAAAATCCATTGAAAATAGGCCATTTTGCCCCAAAAGCAACTTTTTTTCCAACCATTGATTTGCAAGAGTTATGTTGGTTTTAAGAAGGGTATATTCACTGTATATTCTATGGCTCCATGCTTCATGGGCTTTGCAAATATCTCGGTTCGCTGGTTTTCTCGATTCTCAACGGCACCACACCACTCTTTCAATCAGCCCAGGGTCTCAAAAATGAATCTATGGGGTTCAAATAAGGCCTTGAGATGAGGCATATAGAGAGGTGAATCCGCATCAAAAACCAATAGTGCCAAATGTCAATGCACCTAAAATGAAACTGGTGATATGTACCGTGCTACTCCGATCATCTTTGCAAAAAAAACGTCTCCATGGCACCTGCTACTGACTTGCCACAATATGTCCAAGCTGTCCATAAGCAAAGCTCACAAATCCAATCCTGATTTCATGGCTAGTCAACTAGTCAACCTAACGTACCCCCCCCCGAAGAAATAAGGGTTTAATAAGGCTTTATTAAGAGAAACCAATGGTTAAATAAGCCCTGATCATAAGGCCTTATTTCTAGGGGGGTACCTTAGGCGGGGTAGGTTGAGCTCAGCTACAGTGGTCATGGTGAGTGTGGGGATGTGGGGGTGTGAGCGCAGGATGTTTGAGCCAAACCAAAAAATGAACAAAAAGAACTAGAGCTCAACGGGCTGAACATGGATGAAATAATTTCTCCAAATCTAGGCAGAAAATCATCAAAAATGCATTTTTAAAAGCAACAAATGCGACTTTCAGGGATCCTTGAACGGGTGAAGCTGCCTGAAGGTCTTGCAGGGAACAGATTTTGTTTCAATCAAATCTGGGTCCCAAAAAATGGTCCACGAATGGTCGGTCTATATGTATATATATATATAATACATATCCATGAATAGTAGGTTCAAACACCTCCCATTCAAAAGGTTGTTGCAGGACTTTGGTGTTACTAACGCTGTAGATTCGTTGTTTTTGGTATGTATGCCTTGAGGGTTCTTTACAATAAATATCGAAAGCTGATTTTGTTGATTTGCACTTAATCCTTTAAGACCTGCCTGAACCAACCTGTACAGGAAAAAAACAGCCATTACCTACCAACCAATGCTAATACATCCAACAAAGATCATTTCAATATCAAAGATCCGGTTATTGTATTGTATTGTGAAAGAACTATTGGGTTTTTGTTATTTACTTCACCATCCATCTTCCCGTATTAAAAATAAACGCTGCTATCTCAAAAACAACAAAACACCGAAAAACCTGAAAATCGGCCAAGGTGCTCCAACATCCAAAAGTTCGATATTGCCAACATTGAAGGTATTCCTCGGGTGTCCATGATCCATACGAATCATGAGAATTCCTAAGGGTACCCAATGTCAACCCCCCCAAGAAACAAGGCATTATCAAGGGATATCAAGGGGTTATGAAACATCATTGTTCCTCAATAATCCCTAATAGGGCCTTATTCCTCAGAAGAAACGCCCAGAGGTGGTTGTTTTCTCAAGTGAAGCAATGGAAAAAGGGCCCTGGTGGTTGTTTTGGGATTTGTTGGGGATGAAATCCTACCCAAGTATGTATGTGGGGACTATGATAAACCATGATCAAAATACCTACTAGGGTGTCCGGCTGGAAGTGATCGCAATTAGATTGCTAGTAAGTTGGTTGGTTTATGACCCCATTTAGGGGACTAAATCGACCTACTAATAAGGATGAGGGAATCCATCACATCACATCACAGTAGTTCTTGTTTGTTTGCTTTGGTCACTATGTTTTTTGACAGAGCAGATAAAATATGTTAATCTTGATGACGTTGTCTGTGCTACTGTATTGAGTATTGCTTTTCGTCTTTTGTAGAAAGAGTGGTACGAATAATCATAGCAGTCGCGGTGGTGGTTGTGGTAGTTATTTGCTTCTGCCTTGGTCCACATGATGGCATGATTCCATCCGTCGCTCTCCACATTGCGTCGGCATTTTATTTCCCAGCATTGCCAACCCAACACGGCAGCCAAAAAAAGTCACTATAAGGGAAACTGCCTCAAAATAACCCATGCATTTTTTGCATTATTTCATCCCGCTACAAATGGGTCGCATTTAATCATCCCTGTTTCTTCCCTTGCATCTGATTACCCTTGGCAATCCCTTGGCAACAACATCTGAATTGCACGCCATGTCTCTCAGGTGTTGATCTTATCCCAGTTGTTTTTTTTACGGGTGTCCATCGATCGAAAAGCAATGTCCCCGAAAACAGTTTGGTTTCATTTGGATCAGTTTCGTGTTGATTTCCAGTGTTCATTGAATCAGCAGTACAAGGTACAAATCCCATAAAATCAAGCAACCAATTTGATGTTATAAACATTTCTTCTAGCTCAAAATAGTCATCAATGTGTGTGTGTATGTTGTTTGTTTGAATCTAAACCATCTGTAGACCCTCCAAGGATTTGTCAAATTTCTATTTGCGATGGTTTTAGGGGATTCAAAATTCACAATTTTCGGAGGATTCAGCAGGGTTTGCTAATGTTTACGATGCATGTCCTCCGTAAAACATCACGAAAACAAAATAGGTGGATTATCTATCTTCATGTTCAGCTCGAAGCCGATGATGTTTACAACCTCCCCCCACCACCCCAAAAAAAATCTCGCACGTATTGATCCATCAAAAATTGAATGGGACCTTACCAACGGACCCCGTTCAGTAAGTTGCAAAAAAGCTATTAGATACTCAGGTCTTTTCGGGGTCTTTTCAGGAACGGTCCTGTTGGAGATTTCTTGGAAATGAGGAAAATTTCTAGCTTTCCATCAAAACCTAAATATGCGTTTCTTTTCTGATGAGTTCACCCCAAATGACCTCGGGAAGCGTTCCCTTGTGTTCATCCGGCCAAGCATCTTCCCTGGAATGACGGACAAATTCTTTCGTAACGTCGGAGGCCCTTCGGAGATGTCAGTTTCAGTTTCCACATCCTCGGAGTTTAAGTGGGAAAAAATTGATGGGTGGGGTGGTTGGGGGGAGATTGCCGTATAAGATCTATACCTAGAGGTTCCAAACGCCTCAAAATTTTCGTGCCACTCAGGGAAAACCAGGTTTTTCCAGATGGCGCCAAATATTTTTGGGTTGCGCCGTGCTTTAAGAATGGACACCTTTTCCTCTTTCGGCAGTTTTAGAGATGTCAAACCATCCTTGGCTTGCTTTCTGAAGCTTTGTAGTTGCGCCATGTTTGCGTGTGGTTACGCCGTTCTTGCCCGTGATCAAACTCACTTCCTCCATTCCACTAGTTGTTGTCTTTTTGTGGAATGATGGGATTTCGCATGGGTGCGCCATGTTTTTCCAATTGCACCATGTTTTTGCAGATGCACCGTGTTTTTATTGATGCGCCATTATTTTTTGTGTTTTCGGATTGCGCCAAAAATTTTGGGAGCAAGATTCTCTAGGTATACTCTACCATGGGAACCCACGTTTCCTTCATTTTTAGGGGTTGTGTCACCCATATATTGGGAGTTTAAAACCTACATGTTTCATGGTTTTGGGGTCCAAGGGTATAGGTAAATATACCATTCGCATGGATCCTATAGGTTTCTATATCTCCATCATATACATCGAGTCATACCTTACGTGTGGGATCGGTGGTTGGAAGCCCCAAGCCTTCTCCTAAGGTGAACGGCAAAGCGGAACATGGGAGTCACAGGGCCATTACAAGGTGGGCCCCAGGCCTAGTTAAAATAACCACTATAAAGGACCTTATACATGGGTAACTGGGGTTACAGTTATAACCCCTATAAGTGGAATTATAACCCTATACTTATAACTACTAGGGACCCACCTTGTAGGATCCATGTAAAACTTTGTAGATTCAATGGTCGTTCTGAAAAGACAATTTATTTCGAAGTGATCTGTAATCAACAGTTCCAGGGGGACTATAATTTTCAATGGTCCTTGACTTACAGGGTGTATGCTAGAGCTTATCTACGTTGATTTACCTACTATGGCATGTTCACTATAGTGGTAGTTGAAGCAACCCACATTTGATTTGAAAGATAGATGCTAGTCAAAATTGGGTCATTTCCCCTGGGTTTGTGGGGTAAAATGAACAAATTTGTGAAGCCACCGCCTAGACATACTTGGATTCACTTCTTCAAAGGTAGAGATTCCCCAATTGCAATCTGAGGACTATCATGATGGTCAAAGCATTATAAACATATCCAAGTAATACAATATTAAATTAAATACACGTATCAAACCACAAAAACGGACTGTGCAACAGTAAAATTCTATGAAAACTCCAGTATGTGCGACTGGGCAATATCTACATATACAGTATTTATACATGTTACATATACATAAAATATAATGCAGTTCACAAACAGGCAAAAAATGGCATAAGTTGGAGATGCATCACTATGAAGTTGTGCCAGAAATAGCATGGTGTGCTAGGATGATATGAAAACAACCACAACAGCAACAACAACAACAACAACAAGAAAAAAAAGTAACATTGCCAATATTACCAACAACACCAAACAGACACACACACACACATGTAACTGAGAACAAAAAACAGTCCTGTCTATTGTCAAGTCGTCCGCCCGTTCCATAGAAGTCGTGTGATCCAGGCATCGATCTGTGGAAAAAACGGAAACATGCCTGAGATAAAATCTCCCTTACAGTTACTTGGGCAACAGCAAGTGGAAAAATGTGGCCAAAAAAGCCAGTCCCATGAATCCTATTAGTATCACCATCTTCATCATCACAAAAAAAATACTGAGCTGTTTTCCTCCCAGCTCCTGCGTCTCCTGTGTTTGCAAACCCAGCGTCGGCGGCATCTGTTAACTTTCGGTAGCGAATGGAGCCATGAGAAACGAACAGCATATGCTCGCACAATGGACCCGCAGAGAAGAGAATCTCCCCAGGCACAACATACCAGTCCTAGGGGGAACCGTAGTCTTTGGGGGATGCAACTGTTTTTTTGTTTCAACAGTTTGTCTTTAGATGTGTTTTTGAAGGGGGGTTGTCAAACGACATGCTCAGCCTAGCAGTTAGTTAGTTCAACACAGCGTGATCCACAGTACTTTTTGGGGTTTTTGTTTCGGCAAAGTCGCCGAACGCCCAACCTCGAACTGCGCCGGGTTCTGCGCCGATCGTAGTCGTTTTAAAATGGAGGTGTGAGGCCCCTATAAAAATGAGTGAAAATAAATTGGTGAGTGGTGTCATGTACACTGATAAGTGGAGTTATAGCCCAATTTCTCTAGTAATTCTGGTATAACCCAATAAACTAAACACCCAATTTGGGTATCTTCTCAAGAGAAGGGAAAGTAAGTTTCAATTCCATGGTCACAAGCCAGTAGGGGAGTGGGAATCATCTTAAAGTATAGATATTTATATGTTTTTCTCATGCTTTGGTGTCAGCACACCTGAGCAGTCACATGGCATGAATAAATGGGATCCGCTAAGAACACATACATTGAATCACCAACAAAAATACCTTGAAGTCGATGTCATGTCAGGAACATTTCTCACGTGCCTCTTTTTGGTGCTGCCTGTACATCAAGAAAAATAAAAGCACTGAAGGGAGGGAAAAAAAACAACAATATTACACTCCCTGAAGCTAACATATCCCAATCATATCCCCTGAAAATCAATGGTTGTAAAATGAAATGTCCTTTAAACATGGTCCCGTTTCGGGGGGGACATTTGTTGCTAATTGTCTGATGATTGGATGATGCGTCTCAAGGTTTGGTGTGAGCTGTTCAACTTCCCATCATGGAAATCGAAGGGGTCCACCTTTCTCACTGCCACCACCCCCCAGGAAGTAAGGTCTTAATCGAAGGCCTAAGAAAAACAAGCAGATTCCCTTAAGGCCGGCCATTTCCGGGGGACTACCCTTAGGTTTCCATGGCCGTACACATCACCGATCCTATGGATGACCTGATTTGGAGGAGTACTAAGATCAACAGGGAAAAAGCATGAACAAATAATAACCTCTGTCATCCGCCACTGAAAGTTTGTTGGGATATAACATGATTAAACAAAAGTCACTCCAACCAGCATATGTCTGAACACCTCGACTGAATGATGGTCTGCAACAACATTCCGTTTCTACTATCGAGATGATCTCTGCTTCAGCTGAGGATAGAGCTCCAACTTCCTGCTTCCGTCCGAGAATGTTTATGGATGGTTGATACTTGAAGCATCGGCTGAAGCCAGTTTAGCAAGTCAGATGGTCCATTTTGATGCTGTAAACGACACCTTTTCTTCATACCTTGAATTCACCCCAAGAAAACAGCACCACATGCTGCAATTTTGATCATCTTGTCTAAAAAATAATGTCTAAAAAGTAGGTCTACATAAAGGTAATGAAGATACTGGGCCAATGCAACATGCGCATCAATCTAAAAACATTCTTAGGTTTCAAGGCGCAGGTTCTTTGAACCACAACAAATCATCCACATTAAACCTTAATGGTCCAAATCTGCCCTCTCTGAAACAGTGCCCAAGTTTAGGATACAACAAAAATTGAATAAAAATACGCTTCATTCCTGTAAAGCTGCTCAGGAATAAACATAAATCATCTATTTTCCTCGCACATTGGCACCCTTTATTCAATTGAGAGACTTGCAAGCATCGTGTGCATAAATCATATTGAAATCCTGGGTAAACGTTGGGATCGTGTCAGCGGAAAGGAAGCTTTGTTTCAGGCTGCTATTTGGCAACGGAACAGTGGCCAAAATGCAGACTTTGGACACACCACGATGCTAATGGAAGAGGGTAGTAGATATGTAGATAAGTCAACAACTCATTCCAATCATGCTGACTGGCTACCCTTCCTGAAACGAACATAGCATCTGAAAATGGATGGTTAGAAGACTACTTTCCTTTTGGGAAGGCCTATTTGTAGGGACTTTCTCAGTTTTAGGGAGGGCATTTGAAATCTTACACTATGAGGAACTACCCTAAATGGAGTCACACAAATTCAAAACTGGGTCGAGACCACTGCATCTTCGATTTCACATACGGACATACCTTTGTTGAATGCTGCTTTTCCCGGCCTGACACTCATGAGACTGGAAAAAACATAGAAAACATCTGGGATCACTACTCCAGAGTACAGAAGGGATTTCAATCCCAAAAAAAAAGGTTTTAAGTTTTAACTTTACCCATTCAACAAGGTTCAACTTATAGATAGAGTTAAGTAAGATGATGAGAACAGGTAATCAAATGTAGTAAACGCATATTCATCATATGGTGGTGGAATCTGCTGGAATTCGGTCATTTTTTTAATCTTGCCACAAAGTACAATTATAAAAAATATTTCATCAACAATGGATGGTTCTTTCTCAAAAGATACGTAAAATTCCTTTTTGCCAAACAACACACTTGTGAGGAAATCCGGACCATGATGATGGTATGACCAGGGCGTCAACAACCATGGCGGGAAAATGCCTTCAGACTTGGCATCGAATGAACATATTATTGATTTTAAATCACAGTTCTGTGCACAAACTTCCAAAACCACCACAAAGTGTGGGCCCCTACCAGTGATATGTAGGGGCCTTTAACTCCATTCATAGGGGTTATTTCACCCCAGTTACCCATTTATTTCTGAGTGGGTGTTTGGATCCCCTAAACGCCTTCTCAGGAGGTGTGAAAGTGGGTGCAAACACCCACCCACAAGGTATTTGGAGGATTTTTGGGAGACTGGGGTTAAGGATTTTGAAGATCTAAATTTGTAAGTTGAAACTTCCATCAAAATTCCAACCCGCAACTGGTTTGACAAAACGCAGTTTGAGTAGACTTATCCTTATTGAGATTCGAAAGAACCCCTTGTCAGATAGACCCCACCTTTTCAATTACTGACAAACATCCATCATTGGTCTTTTCGTTGATTTCTTTTGGTTTTCCAGTTTCAAATCGTCTCCTGAAAAAACACATCACCTTCGAAAACAAAAAAAAAACGGTCTCTGAGAGATCTCAGAAGTGTTTCCCCAACTATCAAGTTGATAGGATTTCTTAAAACCCTAACCGAAACCAGGTGATGAAAAAATCCGTAACCTTTTGATTTCTTATAGTTGGATGGACACCAACAGTTTTTTTTTGAAAAGGGTCACGCGAACTCACCATCCCCCAAAAAAGTCACCACCAGAATTGCCAGGAATATGAATATCAATTTTCTGTGTACATTATGGATCTTGTATTACCGGCATGACTCTGTCGCGTGACACTTTCCAAGTATCCAACCACAACCCAAAAAGTCAAACAAAAAACAGGCTGTGCTTTTCTTTGCGTCTTAGACAAATTGCCCGTTTTTTACCAAACGAAAGCTTTGACAAAAAAAAACAAGCCACAAAAAGACCACCCACTTTTTCCCAATTCCAAGACACCACTGTACTTGTAGTTGATGGTGTGGAACAACTTATGATGTTTCCTAAGATGGCGGGCGAAACACGCCAAACATTGGACAATGGCAGGCAGGTCTTTCAGTTTCTGTTGTGAACTACATAAGTAGCTCCAAAGGCAGTTGATGACGGTCTGCCACCCCGGATTGTTTTTATTTGTTGATGTGTTAGTGTCTTGTTTTTTGGGACCATGGATGTCATTCACTAAGATGAGGACGTTTGGAAGATTCCCCTTCTTAACTATCACCTATACTCATATTCAGATCCAGGTATGGCATATTTAACCTACATTCGGAAGATGTTTTACGGTCAACTTAGGTAGAGATACACGGATCTTAGTGTAATCAGCCCTTTGCTCGCTGTACCTTGACCCAAAACACAGGTGAAAATCTCAAGCCCCAACAAAGATGGTTTGCATGTTGAGCAAAGCAACCCACATCAAGCCTTCTCTATTTCAAAACAAGACACAACATGTTTGACCAAAACACCGCAACATGTTTCCAAGGTGTTGGAACCTTGTTTTTTCTTTTTAAAGAGGTGGCATCATCGTCATCATCATCATCATCATCATCATCATCATCCCACGGCTGACTTCTTGAATCTCAACCAGCAAAAGAAACAACCGAGCGTCATAATGGGACTGAAGGCCTCTCTACAAAGCTCTCCAAACAAATATTCAGGCAAAAAGGCCTGCACCCGTGGGTCTGTTGGTTGTTAAAAGGTGGGCCCCAAGCCTAGTTATAAGTTGGGTTATGACTCTATTTATAGGGGTGAAATCACCCCAGTTGCCCATTTATAAGGTCATTTACTGGGCCATAACTCCATTTATCCCTTGGAACCCCCATCCCCGGGCCCCAGGATGAAGGACTATTCCATTTACGTTCGGGAATCCCCAACCTACACCTTGATCTGTGACTGCTACTGACTGGCAAAGTTGGAGGCACAAATTCTCACTGATTCCAACTCTGTCATGTAGTAAACCACGAAGTTAAAACATGTAAAATCCACCTGCAATGGGAACTTCAGCTGTTGCTGGTTTATACTATGGCCACTGTCATTCTACAACAAAAAAACTACCCGCAAACTTAGATTTCCTAAAGGTGGTTGAAAAAGAAAGAAGATATTCCCCAAATCATGAGTGCAAGATGGTGGATTTACCACCTTTGAAAGTAAAACATCACCTTTAAACAAATCCAAGTATACAAATACGGCCGGCTAGTTGAATTTAGCTTGGAAAGCTGATGTCTGCAAAGCATCGCGTCCTTTTCTCTGTGCTACTTGAGATCTGCGAGAAGTCATGGCAAAGTGAAACTGACAATACGTCGACCTAGAGGTCAGGAAATACGATACAACTGCAGTCTCGAACCAAGGAAGCGGAGAAGCAGGGGCTGAACAATGCTTCATCAGAAGTGATAATCCTGACAACCTCTGCCAACAGAATCAACGTGTAGTGAGTGACCTGACAGGACACAAGCAGGTGCAATACATCTCAACTCAGGTTGCCTTGTCATTCTGCTCTGCAGGCGTTGCTGTCATTCACAAATTTTCAAGGATACTGGCATCATTGGCTTTCAGCATGGCACTTGAAATCATGTTGAATTTTCCATATGGCTCGACTGCACATCAATCTTAATGCGTCTCTAGGTACTATGCCTTTATTAAGGCCGTCCGCTACCATATCTCTGGTATCTATCCACAAAAGACGACTGACTGTGCCCAATTTGAGTAACTCCTTGAGTTTCAGTGCATGAATGAGCATCAGTTTGTCAGTAGCCGATTTGACATCAGCTGAACACACACTATCGAATACAGATCTTGCGTCGATTATCAGATCGGCTTGGAGTGTATTGGTTCCGCATTCTTGAGTGCTTGCTAAATCAGATGCTGATCTGGGTCCTGAAAGAATTTCAGTTAAAGCAAGATTGATTACATTGGCTAGACCAAAAAGATCCAAAGAGGAATACAACTCTGCTGTGTATGTGCTCCTAGTGACCCTTGACTGCTTTTTAGAGACGAAGTCGATGACCTGGATGGAGTTTTCACCCAGAGATGGACCGTCACGATCACCTAGAGCGATAACACCGGATCGCATGGCAAGACCATCGAAATCCTCAGCTTTGAAAGAACTGTCTGAAATCACAAACATTCTCCAGGGATGGTTCACTTTCTTATACACTAACTGCAAAGGCTTGCGTTTCAGGAAAGACAGTACTCTGTTCAAGTGTATTATATCTTTCCCGGAGGGATGTTGTAATTTTCTCTGCAAGGCAGCCACAAACACTGCCACATCAGGTCTTGTCTGAACGACCCAAGCTATTCCTCCAAGCAATGACATGAAAAGAGTTTTCAGTTCAGGGCTAACGGCTTGATCATGTTTGCAATTGGCTTCAGGAATAAAACGCAATTCATTTACATAATGCTCCTGGCTTATTGTGCGAGAACCATCTGGTTCAAGCGTGTGTTTTAGTCCTAAATGTTCGAAGTTGTCACGCTCAATCTTTAATTCATCGAAGTTCTCTGTCAATAGTTCAAGGACACGTTTCAGCTCGTGTTCTTCTCCTGTGATTTTCAAGTCGTCGACATGTACACTGAGAAGAAGTGTTAGTCTGCCATTGACATGCTTCACATACAATTGACGGTCGGTTTGGACAAAATGTAGAGAACACTTAGACAACACTTGTTGCAGTGCTAAATTCCAAAGTCTCGGTGCATCCTTAAGTCCAAAACCTGGCTTGAGGAGTGACAAACATTCTGTTGAGGGGTCATAGGTTTCCATTCCAGGAAGGGTGCGAAGCAATTCTTCCGAACCAGCCGGTAATGAAATTTCTACAATTCTTAATGGTTGGGATTTATCAAGAGCAGCCAACTGTTTGAATGTTATGCCTCTAAGAAATGCTTCACTTACGTCTGCAGATATTAAAGGCCATGAAAACTGAGTGGCAATTGCCAACACCAAACGTTGCCCCCATCTTGATGTTGTGCCGGCGAACGTACTGAGGCACTGACGATCTTGAAATCCCTGCGCAACGAGCCTTCCTTTTATGTCACGTTTCTTATTTATTTGCTTCCACTTGAGAACCCACTTGGAGCGAAGCAGGTTGCGACTTTGCGTGAGTGGTAATCGGGTCCAAGCCTGGTGTTTATGCCAACGATGTAGTTCCTTTATCATTGCTGTTTTGCATTGATCAATGTTTTGCAATGCTTCTTCTCTTGTGAGAACATTGTGCGTTCTTTCAATTACTACACTGGGATTATCGGAAACACTGCTGTTCTCGGAATGATACTGGAAGACAACGAAATGTGGTTCATCTGGAGAAGATGGCAATGACACTGATGTTAAATAAGGACACAGCTCGGTGGATATTTCCAATTCAGCTGGCTCATTGTCTTCGTCAATAATGAAAACATTATCGTCCAGAGGGACTTGACATGCTGACAAAGGAGGATACGCTGCACATACCCATCCCACGGTTTCAGTCGGTTCACGGTCTTGACCCTCATCTGACTGAAATTCCACTTGATCATTGTCAGCAATTGGACCTTCATCTATCGGGACTGCTATATCGGAATCATTAAGTGTGGCAGTAATGGAGGTTTCATTGTGGGTTGTTGTTGGAATAGTGCTGTCTCTCTGTTTATCACTGATCATCTTGACTTTGCTAGACAGCCTCGGCTTAGAATCGAACATTGGTATTTCCCTGATTATTGGCATACGAGGAGCATGAACACCACCAATGTTTGCAATGTCTGTGTTAAGCTTACGGAGTTGATCAATAGCTATTCCATCTTCCATCAAGAACTGGATAAAAGAAACATTTTCTGAACCACAAAGATTGACGAGGTTTATAGCTTTTGCTCCATCCACAAATGTGTGAATCCATGCTTGAAAATTAGGCGGTTGCCACCAACACAGCAATGCTTCATCGCAGTGAATACCGGAGAGTGTCTTAACTTTACTTCCGAAGCGGAAACTAAAGACGCCAATCAACTGCAGATTGATTGCTGATACATAAAGTCCTGCATGGAGAATGTCACTAAAACTCGAATTGCCTTCACACGGAAGCCAAGTCGAATTGTGTTTGATCCATCCGACTCTCATCACTCCTTGAAATGTTTCGGCAGCTCTTCGAAGAATTTCTATTGGTGATGATCCTCCGCCAAACAAAATTGGCACGAAAACATAGGCCAGTGCTCTACGACAGTCTTGGACTCTGACCTGCAAATTCCTACCCTGCCATCTAACTCCTATTTGTCCATCTGGCAAAGATGTCAGATCAGTCACTGTGGCTGGACCGTTCCAGCGAGGCACGTCTTTTGACAAGGTAGGACGATAAATATCCACAAGGTCGCCAATCTCCAAGCCCTGCAAGTCGCCAGCTGGTCGAGTTTTGGTGTGGTTTGCTCTTTTGATTCTATCTTCTGCTGCTGCTTGCATCATAGCCTGGACTGCTATTTCACGAAGACGAGTTGGATGTTCTCGATGTTCATCATCCTCGTGAGACAGAACGTCCAACAACGGAGGCGTACGTCCGTACAATGCTTCATACGGGCTGTAGCCGCCGTACTGCAGCAGCACGTTCTTGGCAAAAGTGGCTTCAGTCAAAACTTGTTGAAAAGACACTCTTACACCATCTGCTGTAGCCTTTCCATCAATCAAGTGGATTTGTCTTCTCAGGAGTTCATTGTGACGCTCCACAATTGCTGCGTGTTGGCCCTTGGCCTTGAGGTGAAGCTGTATGTTCAGTTGCTCCATGATTGCACTTGCAAATTCATTCAGACCGCCTTCTTGATCTGAGATGAGCAATTGTGGGGATCCATACTGATGCAACCACCCGTCACGGATCCCATTTAAAATTGAATCTGTTGATTTGTCTGCAATTTTGATGGCAACACTCCATCGGATACAACGATCTATCATGTGAAGTATTGTGTGGGAACCTACAAACAAGAGATCCATTTCAACCTCGGCATTGAAGCGATCTGGAATTTTAGTGGACGTCACAGATCTAGCACCAGGCCTACTCCAGCTTCTACAAATGTCACATGTACTTACAATGTCGGAGACCATGCCTATCACGGAGCTGGGCACGCCTGCAGTTGTCAAAAGTAATCGCATCCGTTTGGCCGGAGCGTGGTACCAACGAATGTGAAGCTTTCTTAAGGTTCTTCTGACAACTCCTAAACGAACTGATCGAAGTAGTTGCAAGGAAGTGCCCAAATCGAATTTTGACCAGATAGGCTGTTCTCCTTCTTCGGCTTCGGCAAGTTCTGGCACAACATGGTCAACACCATCGGCGGAAGAAGCTGGGCGACGGTGAGGAGGTTCAACATCTTGAGATGCGTCAAACAATTCATGGTCCATGCCAGCTTGAACCTCAGTTGATCTTTTATCCCGTCGACGGCGGGCTGCCTGTTCAGGTGTCAGTCTTTCAGGTTCAACTGCTTCAGAGTCAACATTGTCAGGTGGTCTACGGGATGGAACAGGCACTGTTTCTTCAGAGATTCTTAAGGATGATGTTGGATCACTGGATGCAGGAACAGCAGGGTCTCGAGGATGAGCTCCCCTTCGAACCCTTCCACCACCTTCTGACTGAGTTCTTGCTAATGCCCAACGGCAATCTGGACCCAATGTGTGCGTTGCATGTGCCCTTGGACGATTTCTTTGACATGCTGGGCAAGTCCATTCATAGGATATCTCGTCCTTGTATCTGCAAGTTTCATCCCTTACATGCTTGGGGTCGTCTTTACGGAGGTGACTACGACAGCCTGGACAATTAAACGTTGGAAAATACAAGAAAGCCTTATTGCTTGAAGGAACATGTTCACAAAGAAGGTCTGATATGCCCATGGCAATGCGTTTGCACAAATGAAAAGGCCAACGTTCGGATTCAGAAACAACCTTTCCATGTGCATGTTGTCCACGGCAATAGTGGTCCTGGATATGTGACAATAGTATCTTACTGGAAGCTACAAACTTGGTGGGTTTCTTCAAAGGTCGGTTGTTACTATCTACAAGTCCGAAACGGCACTGGTCACAGTGCGCCACATGTAGCCTATCCTTAAGGTTCTTCCAAGCATTTAAACTAAACAAAGTGCTGTTGCGAGGTTGTTCAAGCAAAAAATGTCTCTGATTATTCAGCTGGAACTCTGCAACATCTGCACACAGTTTAGCGAGTGGAATGCCTTCTTTCTTGGCGGATGCAACAGCTTCGGGATGTATCACAGCATTAAGATGACTCCAGGGGCCAAAGCCCTTGCATGGAGGTGCCATTACAACTATGTCAGGCCGAAAATCTTCCAAATAATGCTGCAAATCACTTCTTCCTGCAGGTGTGTTAAGGTCTATTCCACATGCAATCTCAAAATTGCGACCACTCTTAAGTCCAAACAACTTAGAGCACAGCTTTGAGGTCAGTCCTTCACCACCAAAGAGCTCACAAACATGCACGTGGGATGGATTAGCACACTGAAAATTTGTCACAACTGGTATGATTTCACTTATTGAAGCGAAACAATTTGGCACTTCATCAATCCGACCAGGAGGCATATTCAACATAAAGGAGAAAAGTGAATATTCAAAATTGAAAAGTGAATTGTCTTGTTGTCTTCTGAGAACGTGAGCAAACACTTCATTGGAGTCTACCTGTATGCTCGACAGGTCGTCACCCACATCGTCCCAATGTTGTTCTACTATTTGTTTACGTTTGACAACAGCAATTCCAGCTTGCTTTCGTTCCTTCTGACGGTTTGCTTGTTCGGTTGGGAAAGATTCAACACAGGAATCAGAAACATTTAACTGCGAACAAACAGGATGCATAGGTTTTGCTGCATGTTCAACATCACATGCCTTTGACATTCGTGGTGCACTACGTGTTCGGGATATCGAATTCGGGTTTAAAGATCTGGTAGTAATGGAGGATTTACGATCAGTAGCAGTAGATATAGAGTAATCAACTCGAGAATGGGAATTTTCGGAGATCATATGTGATGGTGTGTTCAGCTTTGCTGTCGTTGTTGTGGACATCAATGAACTGAGTCTAGTCGGTGAACTCAACTCAGGTTGCTTGTCATTAGCGTTGCTCAAAATGCGATAGATTTCCCTAGTGACATGTAACCAAAACGGACGACTCTATGGAGGTAGCGTCAGCAAAATGCTTGACGGTGAAATGCATTCGGTCAGGCTTGCAAAGACATTGGTCGCAACTTGGAAGTTCGACACTTGTCCAAATTCGGGTGACAGCACTGCAGGCATCTTCAATTTCTGGCTGATACCTGCGCCAAACATGCATTGACTCAAACAGCACTCCACTTCTGCCGAGTTCTTGGATTGCACGAAGGTTCCAGCCTTGAGATCTGACATTTCCTTCTAAAACTACGAATCTATGAGAGGATATTTGTTCATGGATCAACCTCACCAAATAACTCGTCCTGTGATCATCTCTGCGGTTTCCAGAGCCACAGGCGGGGCCAGCAAGTCTTATCCAAAGGAGAGTTGGTTTATCCAGCTTCATACGATCTGACAAAGCGTGGAATTTCCTTTTGAATGGAGATCATGAAAGATTGCTGTGACTGGTCTGAAACCCTGAAGTTGCAACAGGCTTTGTCGCAACCCACTTTGATCGGAGACAATCCAAGCGCCAAACTCAGCCAACAGTGCATTATTGTCAGTCGGCTTCACAAAAGACGTCGATGAATTCTCTCTTTCATGCAAACAAATTCTTGTTTGTTTCGAGACATGCTTATTTATTTTGGTTGGGGCATGCTCAGATTGAATTCCAGTTCCTGCATGCTTGGGATCTCAGCAGCTTGAATGGGACGAAACACCAATGCCTGATTTGGTCTTTCCAGTCTGCAACACTTCAACATCTCTGTCATACGGGCTGCTTTCAAAACGTCGAACAGACTTACGAACAGGAGATGGCGTTCTTGCCTCCCTGCAACGGACATTAAAATCTAACCTTGAACTTTCAATCAGAGTGGAAGAAGCGTCGACTGTCCTTACATTCTTGGGATGCAGAGGCAAAAGCAAATGCCCTGATTCACTGGTTTCCAGTTGCAATACTCTGGTACCTGGAGAACACCTTATCTCAATTCCACCTTCTCCAGGCAACACAAGAACCTTACCATGCATGTCTAGCACGGCCTTCTTGGCGGTTAGTGATTTTAGGCCAAGCAGTGGAGGCAATTGACTTCCAGGTATGACAGGTGCAGTGTATGAGCAAGACACTGGTGGTTCGATTTCACCATTTGGAATCAAATCAAAATCTATGCTCAAAGCTGCATCTGCTTGTTGGGCATCCTTCCCAACACCACTGACATTTAAAGGGGCGTCGAGTGTTTTGAAACGTGTCTTGGACTGCAACTGACCTTCTAACATTCTCATGGTGATTTCACCAGCAAGGTTGTCATGAGCACCTGGGTCAACAAGAAGGCCAATTTTGCCGTCAGGAGAACAAGTTCTTGCGGTGAGTACTGTCAGTGACTTTTCACCAAGGAAAATAGTCCTTATTTTCTTGACGTGGGGTATCAAGAGGTCCTGAGTCCATGGTGTGCAACAACTGACTAAGTTGGAGCGTGGTGGCATTACGAACACTGTCTTGTCTTTGCTTCTTTTCAGGACTTCCTTGAATCTGAGACAATTGTCGGGATGGACTTCCAGCACTTTCCTTATGTTTCTTGCCCGACTGGCTGCTGGAAGTACCAATGTTCAACAGTCCTGACAGCAAACTGGCGGTCGATTGCATGGCTGGATTTGGAACACGAGACTGTGAGATCATTGAAGAAGAACTAGATGCAGCATCTCCAGGCTGAGACATTCCGGTTCGATACGAAGTCCAAGCATCAGCTGGAGATTCTCGCCTCTGAATTTCTTGAAGCGTGGGTGCCGGCTCATTTGGGGGTGGACATCTTGTTGGAACATGATCGTCGTATTCAATGCTCTTCTGACTCCTTTGTTCCGAAGCTTCTACTGATTCAGCCTTACGACTTGTGGACACACTGCGTAGGGACTCCAGTTCGTCAGAAATGGCATTAGGAACCTTGCTGACGAATGCTGTTTCGCGACGACTTGCAGTATTGAGTCCATCATTTGTGGTGACACCATGGGTAAAAAACTGCAAACCCGGAATACTGGAAGTTAACATGGCCAAGGCACCTGGCTGACCTGACTGTGAGTAGTGTCCAGTATCTGGCTTTGGGCACTTACGAATCAAATGTTCGGTGGAACCACAACGATGACACTTGAGCGGTTATCCATCACGACCTTTTGGGTTTGCTTTAGTCCTACTGCTGCCTTTCTTGCCACCACCCTTACCACCTGGACCACGGTGTGCAGCAAAAGCATTTGCAGGCAAGAAAGCTGCGTAGGTTTGACCGAACCTTTGAAGTCTTCGCTGGTTGTGCTGCTGACGATGCTTATTGAAATGTCCTCTTCGATACTTTCTTGGTGGTCTGCCAGTGAAACGTCTCCAACGCTGCTTGGCTACAAGATAGGCTTCATGTAACACATTAGCTAAACGGTTGGGATCGTTGTCACAGTATCCATACAGCTGAGCTGCTTCATCGTCAGGAGCTCCATCGTCAGTTTCTGTTCCACTTGAAAATTCGTCCTCATAAAACATANTCATGCTGTGGAACGACACCTTGCTGTTGCGGTGAGTACTGTCAGTGACTTCCCACCAAGGAAAATAGTCCTTATTTTCTTGACGTGGGGTATCAAGAGGTCCTGAGTCCATGGTGTGCAACAACTGACTAAGTTGGAGCGTGGTGGCATTACGAACACTGTCTTGTCTTTGCTTCTTTTCAGGACTTCCTTGAATCTGAGACAATTGTCGGGATGGACTTCCAGCACTTTCCTTATGTTTCTTGCCCGACTGGCTGCTGGAAGTACCAATGTTCAACAGTCCTGACAGCAAACTGGCGGTCGATTGCATGGATGGATTTGGAACACGAGACTGTGAGATCACTGAAGAAGAACTAGATGCAGCATCTCCAGGCTGAGACATTCCGGTTCGATACGAAGTCCAAGCATCAGCTGGAGATTCTCGCCCCTGAATTTCTTGAAGCGTGGGTGCCGGCTCATTTGGGGGTGGACATCTTGTTGGAACATGATCGTCGTATTCAATGCTCTTCTGACTCCTTTGTTCAGAAGCTTCTACTGATTCGGCCTTACGACTTGTGGACACACTGCGTAGGGACTCCAGTTCGTCAGAAATGGCATTAGGAACCTTGCTGATGAATGCCGTTTCGCGACGACTTGCAGCGTTAAGTCCATCATTTGTGGTGACACCATGGGTAAAGAACTGCAAACCCGGAATACTGGAAGTTAACATGGCCAGAGCACCTGGCTGACCTGATTGCGAATAGTGTCCAGTATCTGGCTTTGGGGACTTACGAATTAAATGTTCGGTGGAACCACAACGATGACACTTGAGCGGTTGTCCATCACGACCCTTTGGGTTTGATTTCGTCCTACTGCTGCCTTTCTTGCCACCACCCTTACCACCTGGACCACGGTGTGCAGCAAAAGCATTTGCAGGCAAGAAAGCTGCGTAGGTTTGACCGAACCTTTGAAGTCTTCGCTGGTTGTGCTGCTGACGATGTTTATTGAAATGTCCTCTTCGATACTTTCTTGGTGGTCTGCCAGTGAAACGTCTCCAACGCTGCTTGGCTACAAGATAGGCTTCATGTAACACATTTGCTAAACGGTTGGGATCGTTGTCACAGTATCCATACAACTGAGCTGCTTCATCGTCAGGAGCTCCATCGTCAGTTTCTGTTCCACTTGAAAATTCGTCCTCATAAAACATGCCACAACGGACACATTGTTCTTCATCTGCGGTGATCTGGGATGCAAGAAAGCTTGGTTCAGAATTGATGCCACTGGCTGATGGTTGTTCAGGGACAATGGGACTCTGAGGATGCATCGAAGAATCGGGAAGTGAATGGCCGCCCCCATAGTAAGCATCATAGTTCATTCCAAAACCCGTTCCAGGCATTGGATGAGGATTGTCAAAGGTGGGAAAGAAATACGTGCCCACGTTTCCGGTGGCACCTTGTTGTTGCGGGGGATGGTAGAATCCTTCATGCATACGTCCAACTCTTCTGATACGGTCTAGCAATTGTTGGAAGCCTGCATCTGTGTTTGGAAACTCTCCATCATGGGCCAACAACAAACGATCCCATTGCTCAGGGCGAAGCCGAAGTCCGTTGAGAAGCAACCAGGATAATGATGTGACACTCATGGCGAACCCTCCTTGTTGAATCGCCCGGCTTCTCAACACATCAAATCTTGTGAGACAACTGTCTATGCTTTCGTTGTTCATTCGGCTGAAACCCATGAGTTCGGCCATTGCTCTGGTTTGAAGTTCGGCATCTAATGGCGCGTATCGTGATGCTAGTTGACGGCATAAAAGCATCAGGCCTGGGACATGCTGTCCCTGTTCCCATAACCCGTCACGAAGATGAGGCGCCGGGATCTCCCTAATGAGGTCTCTTGCACAACCAAACACCTGAAGGGCCACTGCAGGACCTTGCCTCTCTGGCTCAAGATCCGTGGCTGAAGCCCATAGCACCACATCTGAAATCCAACTTCGCAATGAATAGTTTGCCGCATTTTCATAGCACCATGATGGTGGTGTTTTGAGAGTAGCAGTTCCAATGTCAGCAGTGAAAGGCTGAGGTCCACGCTGTGGCTGAAAAGGAGGCCGCCCAATGTTCATACCACATACTGCTGTTGACACCAAACTGCACCACACCATGATCATGAGCACATGAAGTCGATGTTTCAATGCCCAACTGTGAGCTCTCATGTTTCCAGAAAGTCTGCGAGCTGACGCAATGGAATTCAGCTGTGAAGGATCAGCCAATGTCACATTGCGAGACTGCAGAAATTCATTCAGCCAATGTCGGAAGATGTTGGTCTCATTGTGCGTTGACGACGCATGATTGTCTGATTGCACGAGTCTACCATATCTATCAGCATCTTCTGTCATTGTCCCATGTGATAGCACCGACGGTGCTGTAATGGCTTGGGATGCAAAATGCTGACTTTCACGTTTGTCTTCATGTTCTTCTTCCGTGTCATACCACCAGGAATCAAAACGTCTATCAATGGGCTCATGGTTGGAAGAAATGCCTTTGTCAGTATGTTCGAAAAGAGAATGAACATCCTCTTCATCCAAATCGTTGTCTGACAAAATACTCATGGAATGCAACTTGTTGACAAGTTCACTTGGCGTCATTGTCAATTGCAAGAACTGTTGCAGTTCCTCAAACCTCACTACCGCATGCTTTGCGTTCTGTCGAGTACGGTTCAATGCTAGCGTGATCAAACGTGACATCTCGACTTCGTTGATTTCACCTCTCGTCGTGGAGAAAGCCAGAATAGTAGTAGACAAGGTCTCAAACGGTTCCACTGTCAGTGACGGCACCGTCGTTGTGGTGGTGGCCAGCACGGTTGTGGACATGGTCATCTGCTGAGACACTTCGTCTGTCATCTGATCGTTCTCCCTCGTCGTTGAGGTAGCCAGCATGGTAGGGAAAGAGGTTGCAATCGGGAATGCAGAAACAACAAAGCCAAGCACAAGTGTCAACAAGGCAGCAAGGATCGGGAGCCGCAGCTCCGCTACCAAGTTGAATTTAGCTTGGAAAGCTGATGTCTGCAAAGCATCGCGTCCTTTTCTCTGTGCTACTTGAGATCTGCGAGAAGTCATGGCAAAGTGAAACTGACAATACGTCGACCTAGAGGTCAGGAAATACGATACAACTGCAGTCTCGAACCAAGGAAGCGGAGAAGCAGGGGCTGAACAATGCTTCATCAGAAGTGATAATCCTGACAATCTCTGCCAACAGAATCAACGTGTAGTGAGTGACCTGACAGGACACAAGCAGGTGCAATACATCTCAACTCGGCTTCCCGTTCTAAAGGTTCATTTTGCTGGATGTATTTTTGTTACTGCCTCAGGATGCGAGGCTTACCTGCCCGAAACCTCCAGATTGCAGGGAGGTTTGCACCCCCAAATCATAGCTGTTAGGAGTTGAGTCACTTCAGAAATGGTTGTAATTTTTGACACCTTGTAACACACCTGAAATCACCTGAATCCAGATACAGTACATCTCCCTCAAATGGTATGGAAAGAGGGAGAGAAGATTGAATCACAAATGGTATGAATATTACCTGAAATCACAAATGGTAGGGAAAGAAAGACTCAGCTACCTCTCCCTCAAGTGGTAAATGGCGTCAAACAGATTTGCAATTTAACCATCAACTGCAATCGTACACACTCAGTGGATTTGCATGTAGCATCATTTAGCCGTAGGATGCATGCATGGTATATCTACATACATTTGGATATATTTGTTAGTAAATATGTAGGTATACCTATAACATAGATTTAGATTGACCCTATGGGATGTATGATGTACCATCAAACAATCTCCCATCAAACAGTCACACCAATTGCCAACTTCGGAACCTGAAGGTGTCTGAACGTGAAATCAAAAGCCACTGGAGCTTAAGTTTGGCTATGAAAATCTAATCGTCATAGGGAAAATGGTGGTACCCAAATGTACCCAATACATACCGTACTATATAAGGTGTATATATATGAGGTTGATTATTAAGGGTACCACCATTTTCACTTGAATATATTGTTGAGGCGTCTTGTTCATTAGGTTAATCGCCCTTCCCTGGAGACATTGCCCAACCTGTGCTCAAAGTGAATTAGCTCTGAAATGCATTGCCTTCCTTCTTTTGTCAAGAAATATTATAAATAGTAATACGGTACATAGATATAACTCGATGACTTTGTGACATATTATTTTTGAACAAAAAACAATCTTGGGAATCCAAGGGGACCCCCGCCACGCCAACCCCCCCGAGGGACAATTAAGCACCATTGTCCCCCCCAAGGGACTACTAACCACGATTGTCCCTGAATAAGGCCTTATTAAACCTTAACTTATTTCATCTTATTTCTTGGGGTGTGGCATTGGGGGGTACCCTCATGAAACAAAGACCAAACACGAAAGACATGAATTCACTACAGTTTCACCTCACATCTAGGCGCAAAATTCCACAGTTCTACTCCTTTTGGTGGCCCATTAACCTCTCGTTTCTTCACCGGACCTTGATATCTTGTTTCGATGGTTGATGAACCTTGGCGACGCTTCGCCTCAAATACCTGAGGAGTTTTTGTTTTTCTTTCGGCACAGATCATCTCGAAGGTAGACCCTGAGCCGATCGTTAAAAATCGAGTTATATACATCCCTCCGAAAACTAAGATGGATACCCAAAATGATGATTTGGAAAGGGTGACTCTGTTTAAATCTGGCCATTTTTGGTATCAATTCGTTAGATTGGTATTATAAATGGGTAAGTGGGGTTATGATTTCACCCGGAAATCAGTGGAGCATATGGGCCCCAACTTATAACGATCGGCTCGGGGCCCGCCTTTCAGGATTTTATCCCAAAGTGCGAATCGCAAAACATGGTCATTGCAAAAACATGTTTGTTATAGCTACGATCCACAAAAACACAGCAAGGTTTTGTCGAACAAAACACCATGGAACATAAACAGGTTCATATATGTTACATGTTCGTCACCTTCCAATAGCGAAATCCTGGAAGAATAGAGAAGCACCCCAACATGACAACATGCCGACATGCCTTTCTTCTCTTATCAAACATGTTGAATTGAGATTGAGATGATTATTGTCCAAATTATCGCCGTTTTGGCATTTGGTTCGTGGCAAGAAGGCCTATCCCAACCTACGTTCAAAGGAATCTCACCAGAACCTCCTCAACTATGATTTTGGAGCTTCATATGTCTCGTTGTAGTTGCACCCGAAACATTACCTGAGAATACCTGTTTCAACTCCGCTGTTTCTTTTTCTGTCTGACTTTGGCAGTCTGGTACCTAAGTCACCTATCGATTTACCAATTTATCATTTATCTATCTATCTACCAATCTACCTATCCACTTTCCCACCTACTTTCAAAACAAATGTACATATCTTTTCACCATTTTTGAACAATGGAAACTCTTTAAACAAAAATGGGCGAAAACATCACACAAACCAACCATCCGCCCGCCCTGCCCTAAGTCTCCAAGAAGCTCCTCGACTTCATCCTTCAGTTCCATGGGCACAGAAAAATTATCAAAGAAGTCGGTCACCTGAAATTGAGCCTCACAAGTCGCGAAAAACGTCGTGTGACGGTAGAGGATGGTAGAGGTCCATGCCGCCAGGCCCTTGATTTTGGGGGGTCATTTTAATACATTACCAACCCAAAGAATGCATGTGTTTCTTTTTTTCGGGAAACAACCTCAAAATGAACCACACAGTTGCATTGTTTAAGATTCCCCGAAGATTGGTAATTTAATGACTCCTGTTATAAGTAATTATCTAAGACAACTCGAACACACCCCTGCAACATACCAACAAAAACTCTCAATTAGCTGACTATGCAGCAAATCCTTTCATATTTGTATTTTGGGGTACCTGGGGTATGTTCCAGGGATCTGTTGGAATTTTCTTATAAAACGAAGGGTTAGAAGTTATACGTTACGACTCCACTTATATAGGAGTGAACCAACAATTACCCATTTATAAGGCCATTTATAGGGGTGACCTAACTCCATAGTAGAGTCCAAGGGGGGATCCCGATGGTTCCTATGGCTTCCTATAGTTCCCCATTTACCCTGGGTATTGAACTTGAGATCTTCTAGAGCAAACAGCAAGTTTGCCCCTGAAAATAGGCCAACTTAGCCCCGAAAGGCAAGGACGTGTGGATTGGAGGTTTATTGGAAAACTGGTTGGATAACGCATTTGTTGGGGGGTGGTCGCTCGAGCCGGACTCTTCGTGGAGTGAGTTCAAGCTCAACAAGCGGGCCAGTGGTAGACCATCAGGGTCTGAGGTCGACGTCAAGGAGAACCTTGCACGCCTCAAGAGCTTCGAGGAGTCTGAAGTCAGCCACTTCGGGCGAGAGATCTTTCGTACAGAGAACATTGCTGATGCACACAGGTCAAGGATGTCCCATCGACTGGTTGTGCGTGTCCACAGACATGCGCCAGTGAACTCATAGGTAGGTGTGAACATCGCAAAGACCACAACGCGAGTCCACTCATCCTGTTGGCTTGTGTCAGCCATAACAAAGTACTTCGTGACTGGGTCGTGCAGCGCCTGGGCCTCCTCAAAAGTGTGATGAACCCGTCTGTTGATGACGAACATGACCAACTACGTATTAATATGAATACCTAGATCTTCCAATTGTTGGCAATGGACGGTGGGTGTGTGTGCTTATGCGCCATTTCTTAAGTTTCAATCCACACCCTTTGGAAGATGCTGTATATCTTATTCTCTGTGTTCAAGGGTGCCGCTACTTGAGGCTGGCTCAGAAACGGGATATCGTACGAAAAGAGGTAACACTCTATACTCTTAGATTTGCTTGTTTGGTGGTTAGAAAAGATACAACATATTTCCCCAAATGGTGGTGCAAATTGGTGACTTCCCATGGTGGAATCCAGAACAGAAATCACCAAACAACAAAACAAGTACTTCATTTTTGAAAGTCAATGCCTTTGGACCCCCAAATATGGGTTATAAACCCTAAAAGAAGATGGCAATGGACATCTCCATTTTCAATGCAGGCATATCGGACTGTGATCTCGCCCAACGACATGTACCCCTTGGACTGGTGCATACCTTCAAATGGAGATGAGATCTCAATTGGAAATACATCTTCAAATAATGGATTTTCCTGCTAGCCATGTTAGTTTTCTGAGTGGGTACATCAATTTTTGTCTCCCATTGTCCTCCGGCTCCCCCCCACCAAAAAAAAAAACTGCCTCCTTCTGTGATCTGGCAGCCCGTCGGATATCCGACACGTCGTTAGTGACCTCGGCACTGGTTGTTTCCATGAGGTTATGGGAGCCCTACAAGAAAGGGCGCCATAACCCCAGTAATACATCTATTCTTAGCCATTCATAGGGGTTATATATAACTCCATTCATAAATGGATCCGGGGCCCATCTTGTAGCTGAGTGCTTAGCAAGTGGTACTATACTTTGAGTCATTGGCCTCTGAGTTCGCTTCTGGGGCCAACCACACCACATCGTTCACCCCCCAAGTGGTTTAAGGCGTAAAGGTCCTTTCTCAGGAGTCATATGCAACTTTTTTTTCTCCATCAACTATGATTGTGCCAAGGGGAACTACAGGTAGATCCCTCTTTGTGGATCAAACAACTTTAAGCCACTCCCTCCCCCCCAAAAAAATAAGATGAAACCTGCAGAAAAGAGCCCCTTGAACAGGAAATCAGTTCATCTTCAAAAGCTTCACTTTCGGGTCAATGGCATCACTTTTGGGGATGCAATGGCCCAATGGCATCACTTCCACCATCTTTCAATCAATTGAACTGCTCTGCATCTTCTGCTCAGAACTAAAGAAACAAGAGAACATGAACAAACTACAATTTGAACTGGAAAATGTCGGAAGATATGCCTTACCTCTTACTTACTTCCTGCCCTTGATTAAACTCTTCTCCTTGACATGCCAAACCCCGTACCTTCCAAGAATCCTTTTGAACCAATTTTTCCAAGGAGCAATGGAAGTGAACCCGGCACCAAAAAGCAGCATGAAACCGGTAGCAGACATCGCCAAATATCGTTCAAAGCGCGTCCTTAAAAAAAACAAAATCAAACAAGGTGGGCCCCCAGATCCATTTATAACTGCAGTTAAAGACCCCTAAAAATGGCGGAAAATGAGTGGGTAACGGGGGTTATGGGGCCCTACTTATTATAAGCGCGTCCTTGAAGAGAAACAACCCAGGCGAGCCCTGAATTCCACCTCTCTGACCCTGAAGATAGAAAAAGGCGGTCAAAAATTGGTCGAATATTCACATATAAAAAGACCTAGTAAAAATCAATGACCTCCATAAATTTTAGTCCCATTTAAGAAAAAAACATCAACATCAACTTTAAATCTTCAAATTTGAGATTTGTTTCTGCGGATTGGAAAGCACCCCTAACAGTCACTGTTTTTAGTGACTTTGTTTTTCAACGAAGTTTGTAGAGTGGCAGCTAGGACCACTTGGCAAGGAGGGTCTATCTCTCACTCAATGACATGTTTGGCTCAAGAAAAAGTCCGTGCTGATCAACCAAGCACTTTCTCGTGGGTTATGAGCCCAAACCTGTTGTGAATCCTGCAATGGAGAGACGCCGAAGGGATGGATCTTCTGCTGGAAGGAGTCAGTCGGCTGATGCACAGCTGGATGACTTGGTGAGAGCAAGAGGTGCTGGGGGAAATCAGCGGCAGCAAGGCAGAGGAGATCTACTACGTGGTTTGCTTCCTGCCCCAGCGGGTGGGATGTTGAACAGTGGCAGAGCTCCGGGTGTTCGTAGCGTGAGAGTGCACGAAGGATCCAGAGAAGGCAGAGCTGGTCAAACCGAATCTTCGGAGCAGCCAGTCAGAGATGGAGGATTCTTGTCGCAAGTTGTGGTGGAGCAAGCGCTTACTACGGTGCGAGATGGTGGAACTACGGGCGCTGTGGCTGGTGTGGCTGGGGCGGCAGCGGCGATGGCGAACGTGGCGAGCGCAGCTGGATCGGCTATGATGACGGCGGCTGCGGGCATTCCTCGTAGCTTTGGACCAACGAGAGCTTCTGGGGCTGTGCAAGATGATCGTGTCTCGGAGGGAACTGCAGGATGGGAAGGAAGAGTGGGGTGAACCTCCGACTAACGTAGAAGTGCCAGTCAATGTGTTTTGGAGCCCTGAAAGAAAGGCTTATGAACGATTGCATTTTGGGGATGGTGTTGGACAACGAGGGGGCGATAGGTCAGTGTCGAACACCCCGCAAGATCCTAGAAGTGGTGAAGTGGAGATGGACCCCATTGAGCTTTTCCGGATTAGGTGTTTTAGGGAAGCGGAAGAGAGGTGTCTTAAGGAAGCGGAAGATCGATTTCGGGCTGGGTTGTTGAAGGTGTCCCAAGAAGCCTCGTCCACCGGGTCGTTTGTTTCGGCTTCGGATGAGCCGCAAGCTAGGACTGACACACCTGCTCCGCCTCCTGGGCCTCCCCCTAAGACTCCTGAAAAAGGGGAAGATCGTCGAAGTGGAAGTCAACCTCCTCCACCACCACCCCCTTTGCCTCCTGTACCTCCTATGCCTAGTTGGGGATTTGATGACGGTAGTAGGAGTAGGAGTTTTGGGGAAAAGGGGTTGTTGCGTAGTGATAGTCCTAAGGGTGAGAATCCTACCGAGTCCTTGAGAACTTTTGACCTCCCAAAATTAGATGAAGAAGCGACAGTTTGGGGACTGGTTGAGTATGGTAGATTCCCATATGGGCGATCTGTCCTATAGCTCCGGAAGTTGGTGGGCTTTGGTGAAGTCGGCCGTGGAGGGCTGCTACAAGGAGTGGCTGCAACTTGGCCCCTTGGAGAGGTTAAGGTTGCGTCCACAGTTGGAGTCTCATGCCAATCTGTGGCCTCGGACAGAACGTCGTGCCTTGGCCATGTTACTCCAAGCAGTACCCGAACATGTTCGATCCGAAGTCATTAGTGCTAGGAAGCTGACCACCGATCAGGTGTTGTTTCGTCTTTACTGCACATATCAACCGGGGGGGGCAACTGAGAGAACAAGGTTGCTGTCGGCCATTTCGGATTGTAGGTGTGGTGAGACGGTGAAGGAAATCTTGAACTGGATTCGAACTTGGCGTAGGTACGTAGGAAGGGCGATAGAACTAGGGGTTACGTTGCCTGATGCCCTGGTTTTGGTGGTTGTTATGCAGCAAGGAACGGATTCCCTTAGCCAAAAGTCCCCCCAAGTAGCCTATCGGTTGAACATGATTAGGCAACAGCTCAGTATCGACCAGCAACCTACCACAAGTTCTGTCATGACGTATTCAGAACACCTCCAAGCGGAAGCCGAAGAAATGGTTCTTATGGGAGTTGGTAGCGTGGAACCCCCCAAGGTTGGTAAGGGATCTGGAAAACCGTCTGTGAAGTCAATTGATGCTGGGACTGGTGGGAAACCGGGACTGGAACCCCCAAAACTACCCTCAAACGGTGAAAGGAATGCCTTGGCTGGAACGGGTGCGAGTGGGTCTTCAGGTGTGGCGGCATGTAAGTATTGGGGCACGAATGATGGTTGCAAGAGGGGTGAAAAGTGCAAATTTGCCCATGCTCACTTAAACCCCAAGGAAAATCGGTGTTTTGGGTGCTCAGCCTTAGGTCACACTAAGAAGGATTGCCCCTATGGTAAGAAAAAGGTTGCCAGGGTTCGCACTGCTGATTCGTCCGGAAAGGGAAATGTTGACCCCCCAAATGGTTATGGTGCTGACGATAAGGGCGGGAGCATCAGCTCCTCCCAGTGGAGAGCCGCTGGATTCCTTGATGCAGGAGGCAACGGCTCTGATGAAGTCTCTTCGACCCAGGGTCAAGACAATTAGTTTGCGTCGGGCTACAGCTGGGGAGCTAGTCACAGGGTTGCTCGACGGGGGAGCGACGAATGCGTTGCGCCAAGGGTCGGAAGAAGAATTGGAAAAATGTATGGAAGTTAGTGTCGAGCTAGCTACCGGTACGGTCAAACTTTATCAGTGCATGGAGACGGGCACACTTCTTTCCCCAAACAAAGTGGAAGCGATAGTGCCTCTTAGAGGGTTGGTAGCCTTGGGTTATCGTATCCGATGGGATGATCGCGGTTGCCTGATCTTTCACCCCCAAAGAGGTAGGATTAGGTGTTGGCTTCGGAACGGATGTCCGGTTGTCGTTGAAAGCCATGCATTGGGGCTCATCAAGGATATCGAAGATCATGAGAGATTCAAACGTATGGGTCCTAGGTTAGCGGCAGGGCGAGTGTCCGATGGTGATGAAAATTGGTGGAAGGAACGGTTTCCCCTAATCCCCGAAGGTGTCTTGGAATTTATGGTTGGCCAGGGTGCTCCCCCACCAGATGGGGACTCTTTGCCGTGGAATAGGAGACAACGAAAACGGTTTTTGAGGGCGAAGGCGCTAGTGATCCATCTTTATGCTGGGGATGAGAGTTCTTGTAAGGATTGGGAAACTGGTTGGCCACCTGGGGTTGAAGTGATTGCCATTGACACTGCTAGGGATGTTAAGATGAACCTTCATAATCCTGCAGTATGGGGGTTTCTTTGTCATCTAGCACGTACATGTCCAGTGGCAGCAGTGGTTGGTGGACCACCATGCCGCACAGTGAGCCGATTACGCCAGATTCAACCTGGCCCACCCCCATTGAGGGGACGTTCCTTGGAAGAGAGGTTTGGGTTGCCGGGGTTAGATCGATCTCAGCAACTTAAGACGGATGGTGACTCGGCCTTGGTGTTGAAGCAGGTTGCACTGTGGGAGCTTTCGAGGGAAGGTAGGGAAGAAAACTACCCCATGGTTGGGTTCTTGTTAGAATCACCAAGAGACCCTGCGGAATATACCGATGATTCTGAAGCCCCCACCTTTTGGTCATGGCCTTCTCCATCCGATTCCCACTGAAAGGTTTTTAGGACACTGTCACGGTGGGCTGACCATCGAGCCGGGGAAGAAGGAAAGCCATACAACGCCTTATGAACCTTCCACCTTTCTTGAGGGGTACACACCCCGGCCAAAACCATGATCTTTGGTGTCCACTATGACCTCCCTAGCACCCTCCGGTTTCGGTCTAGGAGCCAACAAAAAGGCTGTCTTCACATCGGTAGTGGTAATACCCCACCCTTGTTGCACCCCATGTTTGACGGTGGTTCTTATCAACAATCCATCGGCCCCAGAAGCATACGATCCCAGGGAGTTGGGTCAACCGACTGATCCACAAGATTTCCACAAATGACCCCTCGACACTTTTTACGACCCCCATTGGGACCCGCCTTAAGGGTACAGACAAGATTCCCAGGGACGTACTCAACGTCTTGGTCATTAAGGGTGCCCACATCGACTGGTTCAATTGCTTGGGTTTCCGAAGTCAAGCTACGATACTCATTCAGCATGGCCTGACGCCAACCATCAAGATCTTTCCTAACTTCGTCCAACGAAACCACAGTGGTTTGCAACACTTCATCTAGCCCTGGTGAACCCTCGTCAACACCCAAACCACAAAGTCTTAGGCTTCCTTCGCCCATACAACCCCGCAGTTCCGTCAAGTTTCGTTCCAAGGCACTTCGTTTTTTCACCAAGGCACCAATTTCCTCACCACCCCAGGAACCCTCCATAGCATCCAGAGGCACATTCCTAAGGCTGATTTCCAAGGCACCCAGAACACCTTGATGTTCAGCCAACAGGGCATTTTCCACCAAGTCACACTTCAAGATTCTAACCCTGGACACTTCCGAGCATCCCTTAAGGTCACCAACCGTCGCCGATTTTTTGATTTGGCCCCGCTCCCACTACTGCTTTGGGTTTTCCGTTCGACATCACCACTCTCCCGGGGTCCATCCATGCTCCCAAAAATACACCCCGTACCGGGTGCATTTTTTCCGCTTTCCGGGGACTCAAATTCGTCAAAAATATCACCCAAAACATCGTCACCCTTCTCCCCCCCAGCGGCATCCGCTGGCCCGATTGAGGGGGAATTACCATCACTGTCATGCCCTACAGAATCGGGTAGCCGCACTATGGGACCTTCAACCGGGGGTGGCCTAGACTGTTTCCCAAAAAGTTTTATTGGGGGCTTCTTAGGGTCTCCAACCTCATCCAACTCAATTGGGGTTTTCTCCTCTTCTTGGAGTTCAAGAGCCACAGATTCACTCAAACCCGACGGGACAACGGCCTCTCTAACATGCAACACTTGATCATCATCCGTTTTCACTGACCAACCATGATGCATCCAGGGGCTCGGTCCCAAAAGTTTCGCTGGAACAAAAGGTGGGGCTAAATGACCCCGGTCATGCCACCGTTTCCGTTTCACCATCACCCGACTAAAGAAGGGCAACATTTCCAGTGTCGGAGTTCCCAACTTCTCCAACTGCGACCTTTTTCTTTCTTCAGCCGAGAAACGCAATGCCAAAGGCCAAGATACCTCACTTTCCACGTGACCGGAAGCAGCGGCATCGTCGCCGCCGGTTGTGGACTGCCACAACCCTTTTTCAGCCAACCATTTTCGAACCGGCTTCGACACTAGTTCGCGAGCCTTGTCTGAATGCATTCGGTCGATAACTAATCCCATAGCTCGAAATTGGGTGGTCACAGTGTTCAACCCATGGATAACGTCGGGGGTCGCCCTAGATTCCATCAAATGAACCACGGTAAGGTGCCTGACCTTGAGGGGTTTCGACATGTCCCTAATTTCCTGGTCAACCAACTCTTTTTGGGGAATTTCTTCAGCACCTTCGTCCGGACTCAACTCCGAGCCTTCTCTTTCTTCCGGTTCCGGTTCCAATGGAAAATCTTCTTCTTCCAAACCCTCCCCCCAACTGGAATCTTCAACCTTGGGGGGTGCATCCCTTAAAGCTTCACAACCCTCTGGTTCTTCCCGCAAAAGATCTTCACCTGGGGGATTTTCTCCACCATTTTGGGGGTCATCCCCAAAAACCCCACCTTTTTTAGGTTCTTTCTTGGGCGCGTCCTCGCTTTTGGGTTCTTCCATTTCCGAAAAGTCTGGTACCAACAAAGTAGCAACCATCGCGTACCTAGTTTGATCTCCAGTGATTTCATCAACCGTTTTGGGGAACTGCACCAAGTCCACACCCATGGCCCACGACGACGATCCCGCTGAATCCCTCCTTCTATGGGGTTTCCCAGATCCCATGTCAAGAATACATGCTCTACAGTCTCTACGAAAAGGTCGGTGGCCCTGCCTAAAATGTTGAATCCACTGATCCCTATTCAACGCTTTCCTAAGGGACCCGTCATCACAACCAAAACCCTTTAGGATCAGAAGCACTGACAATCGAATCTCCTGCTTCAACCCCGGGGCCCAACTTGACCAAGCAGCAGACTGTTTCATCCTATCACCCAAATCTTCCTTAAGGGATGAACCATGATTAAGGGGCGCCCTCGAACCCTGGAGATGACAAACCGTGTCGAGACCGGATATCAGCTTCTCAGTATCTCTGATGAGCCGGTTTCTTGGAAAGAATCCGAGATGGGTGACAAAACTGGGCACGTTTGTGTTGGAGTATCTGGCCGGGTCGTCTGAAAAGGGTTTGGTTTATGGGCCGTGTGATATGGATCGAGGGCCGCAGGGTAACCTTCCCATTACTAGACACCCCGAACTCATTGAAGCATACGCCGACATTAGTTTTGCCCCCCAAGGTGAAAGAAGTTGCCAAGGGATCCTTGTTTTCTACGGGGGATCTCCCGTACAATGGGAAGCATGTAGACAACCCTTCTGTGCCATGAGCACTGCAGAAGCAGAGCTTCTTAGTTATTGCGAGGCTATGCAGGTCGTCCAAGCGCTAGAAGCCCTTCTAACCGTCGTTCATGGCCATGATAACTTCGAGAAATTGTTGTGTGGTGACAATTCAAGTGCCATATCAATTCTTACTAAACCTGACGGACCCTGGCGTACGCGCCATCTTAGACTTCGATCACATGGGTTGCGAGAAAAGCTATCTAGCCAAAAGGGTGATTGGAAACTTCGTCATCAAAAGGGCACGGAACTCATTGCAGATTTCTTGACGAAACCCATTACTGTTCCGGGGGAGTGGAAACGTTTCGCATCCTTTGTTGGTTTGGAAGGTATTGAAACCCCAGCGGATAGTGCCAGTGATGATTCCCAAGGAATTAGTAAGGTTCCTGAAAAGGAAGGTTCGACTCTTGGAGGATCTCTGAGGGTAGCCAAGTTGGGCGTTTTGATGGCGATCATGGGCAAACTTGCGAATGTGGATGGCGAAGCTGGCGGCTCTGTGAATGTGAAGGCGCTTTTGGTGGCGCTGATGATGGCATTTGTGGTGTGCTGCTGGGAGCTTTGTCGATCCGTCTCACCTAGTCGACTTAGGGACTGGTTTTCAGAAGTCCATCAAAACCTGGACCATAGTTTCGATGAGTCAAACTTTGAAGGGTGGGTGGAGGAAAACCAAACAAGAGCCAAGGGCCATCAAGAAAGACAAGAGGCTAGGGGAGATGAACCAGCCCTATCAATGGCTAGGGAATACGAACCAGCCATTGCAAAGTTGGGATTCCTGAGGGAAGATGAACCCAGGTTTCCAATCCAGCTCAGGGAAGATGAACCGGGTTGGATAGGTGAGGATCCAAGTTGTGACGTTGAACCGAAGGGAAGGGATTTTAGTTACCCCCTGAAGGTTAGTGAGGGCCTCTTAGACGGTAGGTGCGGTATGCGGGTGACTGCGTCTGTGGCGGGGCCTGACCTTAAGGTAGATGGTGACCGAACTTCTTTACCTCAAGTCGATAGCGACGATTTTGCTACTTACCACTGCCCTACGGGCTGCCCGGGGCGAACGTCTCCCTCGGCCGTCGGTGGGCTCGCCATGGAGGAACATCGAGGAGGTCGTGAAGTGCCTTTGAAGATGGCGGCTTTGCGAGTTGGGGCCGGTGTGATTGGGGCCAAGAATGAATTCTGGGAAAGAGAGATCTTTGCTCGGCCTCCGAGTCATCGGAAGGACTGTTGGGTCGACGCGTTTCTGGATGAAGGATGGCTTGTTAGATCGCATGGTGGACCAAGGGTCCGTCGGTTCCACCCAGTGCATCGTGGGGTACCTGTAGAACTTACCATGCTACAAGGTCCTCGCGTGAACATTGGATTCAACGAGCAAGGCCAACGAAGTGTAGTTCATGACTTGTGGACTATCGAGCCTCAAGACCTGTTTGTTCCCAAGGCCCGCTGGACGGGTTGGACTCTTTTTCAACTTCGTGAACCAGTGAAGCCGGCGTTGGGAGGAAAATTTGTCGAAGGAGCAGGACAACCTTTGAGTCGGGGTTACCATCGGGAAGCTGCAAGTTCCTCTGGAGTTGAGTTATCTCCTCCTTGGACTCCTGATGAAAGTGGTGGTCCCGAAGGAATAGCTGGTCGAGGTTTGATTGGCCGAGCTGGTGAGAGAGTGATTGAGAAGGGCCGTATCGTAACGAATCAAATTCCTGGTTTGAAGTGTGACGGTCCAAGGCAATCACTAGACCTTCATGAAGAAGATCCACTGAGTGATGAAAGTGAGTGGGAACGTATCTCACATAGCAGCATCGTTGACTGAGTTTTCAGCAAAGCTGGGCACTCCATTGTGGAGTGGGGGGAGTGCGGATTGGAAAGCACCCCTAACAGTCACTGTTTTTAGTGACTTTGTTTTTCAACGAAGTTTGTAGAGTGGGAGCTAGGACCACTTGGCAAGGAGGGTCTATCTCTCACTCAATGACATGTTTGGCTCAAGAAAAAGTCAATGCTGATCAACCAAGCACTTTCTCGTGGTTTCAATGTGTTGCAGGTATCCTCTCAAACGTTCTCTTTACAAACAATTGTTTTCCCATCCCCATCATTTGTAAATATCACTAAGATCACCACCAAAACAAAACATTCCAAAAAGACCCAACAGGTCAGAAAAACACATGGGAAAACCATCGACATCAATGCTCCTCAACTTCATATTCTCTGGCAAATGTGAAGGAGGCAACCGACTCACAGCCCATTCAAAGCTCCGCAAGTACCTACATCACGCAATCACGAGGACGGCGGGCGCATTAAAAAACCGACGTTTGTTGCTGGGGGAAGATGTAGGGAACGATGAAACGGCCTTCATTTGTTGGATAGACATGGTAAAGCTGGATGAAACCAAAGATTGTTGCATTTAGATCCCTGTGGATCCATGTATGGTATATACACCTACATTTACCATAAAAATGTTTTTGTCAAAATTGGTGTAGGTGCACCTAATGTACCAAACATGTATTACTGTTTGACATATCTAAAACCAACGTGGCATGTGGCTGGAGGCTCGTCATCTCAATAAGTCTAGGATCAAAAGAATTAGCTTCAAGAAACTGTCCGGTTTATGATGGAAATCTATAGGTGAACAAAAAACAACTCGCATCATGGATTTGATAACTTCAAACACAGAACAATTGATTGACAGTATTTCTTTTCGGGTCGAATTATTTTTCTAGTGGCTTATATATAGTGGGCGCTGGTAACAACAAATCCCCCCAAACAAAAACAACTCAGTCTGGTAGAACCGAGTCACTGGTTGATCCAGTTGGACTCTTCATGTAAACCAATTTCACGAACCCAACCCTCTGCTTCAGTGACACCAAAGTAGAACCAAAGGCAGGTCAAGCAATGAAGAAATAAACAACCTTGAGGTGAAAAGCTTGGATCTTTTCGCCGCAAACATGCGGGTGAAGAGTCTATTGAAGTTGAACTATGCGACCAAATGTTATGAGATTTGCCAAGGGTGGTGTTGTTTTTTGTTTTTTGGAGGGAGATAATTCGACCAACATGATGGGAGTAGTTCTCTCGAACCAACAGCTGTTACAGCTGTCCATGAACAAACATCGTATCATGTCTATGATTTCAATTCAATACTAGGGTGTACATGGAAGTGATCGTAACTAATTAAGTTGGTTTAGTTTACAACCTATGTACGGGACGTAGGCAAACTATTTATACCAGGTGATTCAAAGTGACCTTTTTATTCACTTAGTTGGAGGTCACCAACAACCTTTAAAGGGTCACTTGGTCCATGCCTGGAACCTGAGTTTGAATGGGATGATGATGAACCAAATCTTTACCATGAAAAAGTAGTTGTTTCAAATCACCAAACCAAACCAACCATTAAAAACTACTGTAGTTGTTTTTTCGGGTTCCAGGTAGACCTATACACCCCAGGATGCAATCTGGTTGGCTATCATTTTGATGATGATGCATTTTTTTTCACGGAAAAATGGTTGGGTCCATCACCAAACCTGGATCCGTGTGAAAATGGTTGGCTTTTGTAAATTCCAGGTAAGTCGTGCAAGAGTTGTGAAGGTCCATCACAGGGAGATCCCGGGGAGCAACTGTCAGCTGATTCTACCAGCAATCACTCACACGTCTACTTACCTCGATTTGCTCGACCATTCCGGGAATTCCAACACTATGTAATTATAAAGAAATATATCATAGATACAAATACCCAAAATAAATCAGAATAGTCATACTTCAAAGGAATGGTACATTTTTCCAAAACCAATCATTTTTGGTATCTATTCGTCAAATTCCCCCCAGGGTGTACATATACTGTATCTATCAGTATCTGCTGAACTCTTGCCATTCCAACAAAAAAACGTCTCGCGACGTCTTTTCGGGACTGTCATTATATATAATACGAATTGCTCAACCACCAAACCCGTTGGTTTTTTAAGTATTCTCGTGGTATAGTTCAACTTCCGAATTCCTTGACTGACTTGGCCAAGGGACCGATGACAAAGATTGCGAAGAGATTCCAAAAGGCACGGAACTCGCGACTGCGATGTCCTAAAACATCAGCCATGAAAAATATGGGTTGTCTAATAGGGAATCCTCGAAAATGGGATATAATAAACTTCATAAAAGGTAGTATAAACCCCTAGATACACTAAACAAAGAGGTTTTATTCATTGCTCAGGTGTCACAAACAACAAACATGAAAAAAAAACACAACAGAACTTCACCAATGGCAGGCCGGTTGATTGACCCGACGAAACTAGTTAGTTTAGGGTAAAAAAACTACACCCCCGAAAACGAACTAATGTCCCCTTTTCAAAGGGACCGGGCGCCCCAAAAGGAAGGATTTCGAACGTCTTCCAAGCATAAACTTTTTCAGGGAAAAAAAAATCCCATTTAAATCAGGGAAAAAAAAATCCCATTTAAAGGTAGCGGTTGGAAGGTTATTTTCCTCTTCCATAGGTGGAAGATGTAAGTTCCCTGGAGGGCAAATACATCAGCACCAGCACCATTGAGTAATTACTCTTCCATGCTACCCTAGACATCCAAACACATGGTGAGTAGGTATTTGAACCCCCAAAACATCTCCTGAAAAGGCTTTTAGGGGTTCAAAACACCTCCTTACCAGGTATTTGGAGGATGCCTAGGGCTGCTTCCAATCGTTTTTTGTTTTGCCTTCCAAGATTCTCAGCCATTCACGGACTGTGCCACTAAGTCCAGTAACTCGATACCAGTGAGGTACTTGCAATACACGACCCAATTGCAAACCTTTTTGGCAAAATATGGAGAGTGATGTCCATGGAGGACCAGTTGTGGTTGTTGTTGTTGTTGTTGTTGTTGTTGTTGCTGTTGTCAAACATTATTCTAATAGGATAAACAACCTATCAACTGGTGCATGATTTCTTCAAAAAAACAAAATGATATCATCTTCCAGGCTTGCGGTGTTTGTTCAGCTAATTGATGGGTGGAGGTCGTAGCGGCGTACCCATAAATGTAGGCAAATATTCTATAGCCAAATGCTCAATGTATGGCCTATTTACCTACATTTACCATATATATTTAAGACACATGTGGGTAAATATACCATACATTGAGCATCTGGGATAGGGAAAATGATAGTGACACTTGCAAACAACCATCTGGTTCAGGGAGTCGTAGTCATTTCACTTCTGACCAGTTCACCATAGGGGATGAAGTCCTATCCATTCATATGTGGATTATGAGATGCCACATAAAGAATCCAAATGAACCAACCCCAAAGGATTGAGGAGTGTATGGTAGAATATACCTACATTATGAATAAAGATACTTACTTTAACAGATCAACCAAATGTTGGCAACCAGTCCCATGGATCCTATATATCCTATGCAGTATAATGGAATGCCAAAAAGGGTTGAAACAACGCCGCTCGGGCCGTGTTGGGACCTCTCTGTCACATTACTGAAATGTATTGGAGGTATGTCATCATGTCATCATGGGTGGTGGATTAAAGATTCCAATTTGCAAAAGGCGATCATACGTATATTTTTATAGTTATTATATAATTATATACTAATATATATATAGTTGCACTAAGCCGCTAACAAAACAAGTGAAGGGCGCTCATCTTTATCATCAGCATGGGAATCATATAACTTCTCATGGAGGATCCATAGAATATATGGAATTGAAGCGTGACCCGCAAGGAAACCAACATCATCTAGATTGAAAGATTGAAATGCTACCATACAAATGTGTGCCCTTACCAGTTATAAGTGGAGTTATACCTCCATACAAACGGCCTTATCGATGCGATGCTCAGGTTATAACCAGTGACGGTGTCCACTTTGTAATCTATCTGGGTAAACAACTAATAATCTATTCACTGACCCAATTCTTCCGGCCATTTTGGGTTCGTCAAACTTTCTCTTAGACCAAATCCATGATAGAACCAAAGGTTTGGTCCTTATTTGGATTTTATTCTAGTTTGCTCAATCAAATGCGCCAAAGTCAATTTATCTTGTGAGTTTTCGCACCCTTTCTTTAATTGCTATTTCAAAGACTGGATGAACATGATGGGCAAACAGGAACATTCATTTTCAATGTCAACTAGGAACTAGATGTTGGGATACTCCCCCTTCAAAAAATAGGTTGCAAGTGAAGAGCTTGATTATTGATTGATTAGATTTCCCAAACCTAAAAAATGGTCAATCTGGTCAATCCCATCCTGGATTAGGAGCATCCCAGAGACAAAAAAAAGCCATGCCCAGGGTTGGTGAATGAATTTTTAGCTGTTCACCCAAATTGTAAATGAGATTATAGCCCCCAAAAGAAGGGTTGTAAATGTTGTAACCCCAGAAACGCATGTATTTTGAGCCATTTATACGGGTTATGACGTATTGCGTGTGCCCCATTCCAGGTAAGCAATCGTGACAAATGAGTCGGTTTAGCCAACAGAATCCTCGGTTGCCTAAATGAATGCAATGTCATTCTGGTGACGATTGCAACCTGGGAAACGGCGGCCACACTCAAACTATATATTCTATATATTAATGTACATATATCATACAAAAATCTGACGAAATTACAATGTTTCACCAACCTAACTTTCCCTGAAATAAGGGGATTTCCCTTCCGCAGCTACATTTTGTGAGGCCGCTATAATTTGACCATATATATAATATACATATATATATAATATACATATATAATCATATATATATATATAATCTACATATATATATATATTTAAATATATGTCTATTTCTGGCTCATCATCTAAGCCTTTCAATGTCAGCGCCGTTAGAGGACAACCGCACCTCGAAATATGAGCGCACCAGCATATGATTGATAGTCCCCCACTAGATCGACGATGGTCGGCGCCACCAAAACCACATCCTTGACATGGACCATGAAGGGCTATGGTAGGCGATGTTGCTATATCCCCCTTCCAATACAAAATAATAGCCAACGAAGAAAAGAATAACTTCTGCCAATGAGTAAATTGCTGGGTGATTACACTTTCCAAAATCAATCAGTTTCCCAGGAAGCAAGGTCCAATAGAAAAACCATCATGTTGCAGGGAGGATAAAAGTGGTTGTTTATATAATTACGTACTATAAGACATATCCGGAGTAGCAAACCTTAAAAAAAAAGGTGCACTAGGACAGTTTGTTCTATATCAGCTCTTGAGGGCTGTACTACCATCCCCTAACGCAGCGAACAAATGGAAGTGTAGACCCAAGTACATATTGACAACCCTATCTGGCCAAAAAACACATGACTTGAATGAACTCCGCCGTTCAACAAAAACTTGGATAATCAAGAAGGAAACCGTAGGAATTCCTATCCTCGTTTATCATATAATCATATCCTAATAGCCTAAATTGAATCAAAGGTACTTGTGCTAGGAGTTTTGGTGGGAAGTCCTTTGCTAAGAAAAAAATCACAAGAAAAAAACAAGTAAAACCACCTTGGGGTCCCGGTCCAAACAAAAGTCTTCTTCAAGCAATTGATGCAGCATCTTTTCATTGAGATTAGCTAATCTATATGCTCCATGTATGGTGTATTTCCCTACATTTACCAACACCAACAAACAAAATCAATCCACAACATCTTGAAAAGGTATTGATCCTGTTCTTATTCTTAGACCCATTTCACCCTGGAAAATCAAAATGGAACATGAAAGCAACATCCCATTTGCAAAGGAAAAACATCATCCAAACTATCATTAGTGTGTTCCATGTTAACGTCTGGGAGTTTTAGGGGTGTTTCCCCATGGATGTCGATCTCCCCATCGTTTTTGTCTGAAGATCAAACAAACATCTAAAAAACTTCAGACTTCACCCATCGAAAACGATTTAAAAGTCCATCAAAAATTGAATGGGACCTTACCAACGGACCCCTAGATAAGTTGCTAGTGCTATTAGATACTCAGGTTTAGGGGTCCGTTCAGTGGGTCCTGTTGGAGATTTCTTGGAAAAAGGTTTTGTTGATTTTATGGGGAATGAAAAAACATATTCTAGCGCTAGTTTGTGGTTTTAACTTTCAACCCATCTGAAAAAATCTGCTCGTCGAATTGGATAAAAATTCCTCAGGGGTGAACATTAAACATATTTGACACCACCTCCTTGCTAGAGATTGTTTGGCAACAAAATGAGAGATTTATTAGACACTATCACACCCTTGGTTTCTAAAAGCATCAATGTTTCTCAACGTACTTACAATTGTTTTTGTTCTACTTGAAGAACTTTTCAGTGGACAAAATACTGGTTTCCAAAAATTAACCAGCAAAAGCCCCTGAAAAATGATGGTTGCTTCAGAAGATCCTCTCCATTTGTGTCCCGGTCTCTTTTCGGGTGCAAACGATGGTTATAAATGGAGTTAGTTGGGGGCCCACTATAAATGAATGAAAACAAATGGATAGCTATCGGGTTATTTACACCATTTATAAAAGGAGTGCAGTTTGAAACTGGGCCCCAACCAAAAAAAACGATCATTTGTTCGAGCCCAGCTTATCCAATCTCACAATCTGTCAAGGCTCAACACAGGTTTGTGCCAAGCAAAGTGTCCAATCTGTATCCTTCGACCTTGAAGCCTCAGTAGTGAACAATTGCTTGAGAACGGGTTGGGGCTAGGCACATCTATCTAGGAGCTTGGGGAGGATTAAATGTCTTCAGCACCTGTTGAACATGTCACACCCTTCGGCCCAAGTGGGCCCACAGTCACCAGTTATAGGTTATAAGTAAGGGCTCAGAATTCCACTTTTAGAGGTGAAATTACCCCTGTATAAGGCCATTTATAATAGGGGTGAACTAACTCCATTTATAACTGGTAGGGGCCCATCTTGCTGAAATCTGACGCCATAGATCATGATGTTTCGTATCTATTAAATACATCTCCCTCAACAAACAACAGGCGAAAAACAAACAGCCTAAACTGTTTTTTTGTTCTCAGGATGGCGATGGCACATGGATTGATGACAAGTCATATTCTTTGTGTTTTTCTCTAGCTACTGCTCGACACAGAACCAAGTTTTCACGAGCATGCTGGTATTCAGAAGCTTGTCATACGGAGAAGACCTGCAAGGTGGGCAACTACTACTTATAAGTTGGGTTTGAACTCGAGGATTACAACCCCAGGCAAAGCCATTTATTATTTTTGGTCATTTCTAGGGTTAACTAACTCCATTTACAACTAGTAGGGGCCCACCTTGTATGAGAAATGCAATGGCTAGCACAGATTCCAATCTTACCAACATAACAACTCCAAGTTTGACTTTGATATCTCTGTCCACTTGCCAAACGACGAATTCTTTGACACAAAATTCATGTTTAACCTCTTGTGTGTGTACGTGTTTCATGTCTCATGATGTGTTTCTTTGTGGGGATAGTCTCCGATCTACATTGTGGTGCCGTTTGTGGGAGCATAAAATAACCTTGATCTTTTACGGACCTGATGGAAGAAGTCGGGGGAATTGCACTACAAGTAGGGGAAGGGATGTTGAAACCGAGAACTAACGGCCAGTTCACCTGAAAATCACCAAGCGAATTGAACAGGAAAATCGTCTTCCACTTTTTAGGTTCAAAACGTTAGTTTTCCGAATAGTAAATTGCTGTTGGGTAAATCCATTTTGGAAGACCAGCAAAAGCTTTGAGCCACACCGTTGTCAATGTCTGAAAAGAACTTGCCAAACTACCTGGAACACAATATTTTTTGAAGGGTGTTGGTTGCATTCACACACACAAATTGGCTTGCATAGCTGAAATGAACACTCGAACATCATCGAAACATCATAAGTCATGATTTAAACTGGTTGGTGTCAGTGTTCAACCCTCACATTGTTGAAAGGCCCGTCATCCCAAAAAGCTGAGCCATGATCATCAGGATTCGCACCAGCCCAGTAGAATTGAATTGGATAAGGCTACTTTGTGCAAGGCCATCATGTTTTTTTTGTGCACCTCACCATGAATTGCTTTGCCAACTTACAGTAACTTTGGCACTAGAAATAAATATCAATAAGACCAAAATGTCAACCCGCCGAACAAATACAGAAGTTCTTCCTTTGCCCACTTAACTGTGTGCACAACAGAAAGTCAACCCACACCCACACTTCAAACCTGCAAACAAATAGCTATTCAACCTATCCCCCTCCACCTTCCTCCAAAAAAAAATATCCACCGGCCTTATGATCTTGGCTTCCCTTAACCATTACTTTCCCTTAATAGCCTTAATAAGGCCGGCAAATAAAAATAAACAACTTACGAATCTGAATGGATCGGGGGGAAGGTATCTCACCTTCCCATTTTCGGAGGTGAGGTTTCATTTTGATGAATCGCCATTTGGCCCCCTGTTTTTTCTTCTGAAAGCTTCCGAGGTTCGATCCAGCAGGACATGGGAATGTTCACAATCCAAAAAAACGCGGCAAAGGCTTCAAACACCGGAAAGCTGCTGTCGTCCCTGCCGAAGATCATCAAGGGAACCTCACCGAATCAAAAAACGCCGGTGTTTTTCACAGTTTCACCTGCACCTTTTTTCGAAAAGAAATTGCTTCACGAAGAAATCCGAAAAACAAAAAAAAAACAATGACTCTCGGTTCAATGGGTGTAATGCAAAAATCATCTATATTATTTTTAAAAAAAGTAGATGGCCAAGGTACGATAGTTGGGTAAAACATAACCCATACGATCAGGGGATAGGGTATATATTTACCATCATTCACGTACATCTTGCTGATTTAAATAGGTAAAATGTAGGCACATATATGCACATATATGGATCTTTCAGAAACACTCGCGAAGTGATGTGAACAAGTCTCAAGTTGCACCTGAACAAAAATGCCAGTTGGAATATGATTTTTGTAGTCCCTATAGGGATCCAATCAGCCCGGTAAGATGATTGGGGTGTATAATCACCTCCTCAGCAAGGTATTTAGGTTCCATTACCATTCTCAGAAGGTATTTGGAGCACTATAGGGAGTATACCAACTTACTAAGTCTTACTAGTTACTAGTTACATTTTCTACCATTTTCTGTGAATGTTCCGGGCGTTCAGTGGGAGTCCCGTTCCTTCGCAACCGAGATACAAAGGCACAATCACGAAGAATCAAACAGACCGCCACGATCGCCCAGACTTGTCGAAAACGTTCAAAGCGAACCTTACGCGGGAAGAGATCAAAGCAACATCAAAAACAACCACACCATTACGCCGTTCATCCTCTGGGTGAAGATAAACGGCCAACAAATTGTACCACAAGGCCAGGGAAAAGTCTTTTCAAGCTTTTCTGAGGTTGATTTTTGTTGCCCCCAATTTGTGCTTTTGAAGATACTTTTGTGTCCCCAGACATCCCCCCGGACATCCAATAATTTGATTGATCCATACTGCTCGACTTCAAGTTCATCAACCATCCCATACCGGCAGGTTTTTCATAAAATGCTTTCCAAATAACTGGGCCCCCGTGACCCAACGCCAAACGGCAGTAATATCCCAGTTCCAAATCCTCACCAACCCTGAAAGATCAAAGGTACATGGTACAGTAACTACATTTTGGTTTGTATGGACCCTTGACTAACCTACCTTTTGGTATCTGTGCCGGTGCCATGTATTTTCACCTTAAGGTAATTGATTATTCTTAACAGCAACACATCTATCCAGCAACAAGAGAAGATCTTCTCGGCAACGAAAAAATCCCCACCCACCCAACCCCAACCCCACCCAAAAAAAACCTCCCAACCTAGCCGAGCCTTAAAATTAGGAAACCCTGTCATGGTTGTCATCCCAATCTCAACTCACTGTGGAAAAAACGCATGTTTCTCTTTGTGCATTTATACCAAACATATTAGGATGGAAGTTCATGGAGGCTTGCATATTTGCATCCCGAACACCCCAACAACCTCCACATTTTTTATTTGAGTCTGGGAAAAAACGTGTTCCAGGGGTATTACTTGGAAAATTATTGGTGAAATACTTCATACGCATTTCAGATCAAACAATATGTTTATTTCTGATACTAACGGTTACTAACGAAAGGATTGTCACACCATTTCAGCAATCTAGAATCTAGAAGTGGTTTTCTATCCAAAGGAATATCTTTGGAAAAATATTCCCAAAAATCACCAAAAGACCTACTAGGTGGTACTTTCCACCCACATGAAAAATATTAGTCAAATTAAGTTAGATCATTTCCCCAGATGGGAACGAGCATTAAAACATATTTGAAACCACCACCTAGAGTACTGTTTAGGACTAAACTCCAGCACCAGTTGATATGTTGTTTAACCCGGTCACTATCCTTTCAGCGGTTTGAACAGACCAGACCACCACAAGGAGAGTGTAGTACCATGATGTGCCATGACAAAAAAACAAAAAACATCTGGCAGTTGGACATCCAACTTCTGATAATACAATGATTGATAGTTGCTGTATATACATAAAAATCATATAAACAAATATGAATATAAATATGAATCTAAATATGCGTATATATACCTGCCTATATACAAAAAATGGCATGTAAATATTTATATACACCACAACTAAGAAACTGTTTCTTGTCCCGCCACGTTTTTTTCATTTCACAAAAAAACTGCCCCTGTTTTTTGTTGACCAACATTCACTCACCGAGCGACCCATCGAGCTGTAGAATCTTCATCTGTTTGAATGGTGTAGAAAGCTCGTGGAGTTTTTACAAAGAAGGAACCATTGACATTGTCCTAGCCTTCTCGCAAACCAAATCCTCGATTTCAGCAGATTTCGGACGATTGGGTTTGATGGCCCAATGATCGCAAGTGTTTGACTTTTTTGATGAAGAAATCTTCCAAGGTTGGAAATTGATTTTTGGTGGTTTTGAAAACAAAAGCCTCTCGGATCGCTTTTTTGCGTTTTCCAAGATTTGGCGCTTGCTACTTTCGAAATGCTAACAAAAGGCAAAGTTCAGAAGAGACTTTGATCCTAGAGGGATCACCTGGAACTCCAAACAACCAGTTTTAAATGGATGTTTGGTGAAACAACCATTTTCTATGTAAAAAAATGGAATCATCCAACTGAAACAACCCTGTATAAATAAATGTTTGAGGTTCCAGGGATTAACATAGATTGCTGAAAATAAGATCCGGGACAATGCCAAGGTGATGACATCATACAAGGGAAACTATATGCAACGCTGAACCATTCCGGAATACGTTACAAGGAAAATGGAATAAGCAAACAAGAATGTCCTTAGAACATATTGTTATGTATCCAAGGATGGGTATCATTATATGAATAGTGTATATGTAAAAATATAGATGCATGCTATAGATAGTATGCACATGTATACTGTATACTGTATATAGAATCAAAATATTACAAAACATCTTTTCAACTGCTGGCAACATTCTAAGATCTTACCCACATACCCCTGGAAGATACCCCAGACGTTTCCCCAGCAGTTTATGAAGGAATTTCTTTCTTTGTGGGGGTTTGGGGAAGTTTGAGGAAGTTTTGGGTATCTTCTCGGGGTATGCGGGCAAAATCCTTGAAACATCCATCGATAAAAATCACTTGGATATGGCGATATCAAATCATTCTAAGTGACAACAGGATGGTATCCATCAATAGGAATTCGGAATGGGTGTGTGGATTGATCCGAAAAAACAACAAAAAACTATATATCATGGCTAGTCAACCTACCAGAAATAAGGCCGTACTAAGGGCTTATTAACCATTGGGTGTCGCTTAAGAAGGCCTTACTAAGCCCTTATTTCTGAGGGGCGTACGTTTGGGGGGGTGTAGGTTGGAACAGTCATGACCTAAGGACCTTGCTTGTTTTCTCCTATTTGTTGAGGTCGAAAGTCTAAATTATACCCTTCCTGCAACTAACAAAACATGAACATACATTAAACATATCATTCAAACCATCAAACATTTTTAAGCACTACTGTTGATGGAAGAAATCCTGCACCACCTGGGATGTGTAAAACCTTGTAAATAATTGGATAAACTACCTATCGACTGGTGCAGGATATCTTCCATCAACAGTATGTTAGTTTCAGGGAGGGTATCCAAACACCACTCCAGAGAAGGGTTTTAGGGGTTCTAAAACATCTACTCACAAGGTATTTAGGATGTTAGGATAGTTTTAGGAAAGGGTACTTCTTCACGTGTATTCCAAGCCGAGCAAGCCGAGCAACGTGCCACTTCGCTACACTCCGAGGCGGGAATGGCAGATTTGTTGCTTCTCATGGAGCAGGCCGACCTTTGGGGCTTGTCACGTCGTTGTAGAGGTTTGTTTTCCCCTTACTGTTGATGGAAGATATCCGGCAAACCAGTTGAGGTTGGTAGTTTACCCCACAATTTACAAGGTTTTGTACATCCCGGGTGGTGCAGAATTTCTTCCATCAACAGTATGGGTCAAGTTTCCAAACGATTGGGCCTTGTATGATCTAATATCAAATTACCCCCAACTTATCTATCTTCTCTGCATCCTCCGGTTTGTGTGTGAAATAAAATTTCAACCCTCACATCTGCTTCTGGTCGGTTTTGGTGGGTGTCAAGATTTCACACCCTATCTATCTATATATATTTTTTATATTTAATATGTATATAAATATATGACCGAAGAAAGAAGCTGATCATTCGGATGATCCATGATGCAACAAATTGCCCATCCTAAAAAAAGGACAAGCCGACTTTCTGGGGATATGATGTATTATACCTGGTACCCTAAACATCTACTTTTACATGGCTGCTTCAGCTGGATAAAACCAAATCATTACATGAAAACTGGATGTGTCACCAAAGAACCATTTGAAATTAAGATGTTTAGGGTACCAGGTAAAATGTCTAAAACATCATATTTCTATACGTGGTATTAATTAAAAAAGTATTTCTTTTGACAAAGGGTCTTCATGCTACCAATCCCACCGCCTAGATAACCAATTACAAAAACCGACAAGTGAGCAATGGAGAAAAACATGGTTGTTTAGGGTATATAGAGGATTCTGCTACGCAGTTATATGGTAATTTGTTAATAGACCATTATAAGGATACATATTCTGGGTGGA